>WNWK01006447.1:0-105730 GCA_009830355.1 Cherax destructor
GGCCAAGAATATCAGCAGCAGCAACGATGGCTGAAAACCAAGTTTTGAAGAATTAAGAATCCCCAGAAAAAAACAGGTAAACTTGCATGACCAAAATAGTAAAAGGGGGCAAGCAGCAACGTCAGAAGCTATGGAAGACCCATCAGGGACAAACTGAATGAAATTAGGCATGGTCTTAGTAGGTTCACAGAGAGCTGAAACACTGTCATCCTCTCAGTAGATAACCAAAAAAAAATTGCCAAAAAATTATATGTAGGAACGAATAAAAGACAACAGGGATGTGAGAGAAAAGTTCGTTAGATAAGAATGGAAGCATGAATGAGTGATGGTGGTAGTATAATTTATTGAATGCTTGTTCTACCCCCCGTTTTTCCACCCAGTGGGAGTTAACATGGGACCCTCCTGACGAATTGACGTTACTTGGTTTTCTGCTCCCATCAAGTCTGTAAGTATCGAGTTCTAATCTTGTATATTGTTATTATGTGTGTTGGGATTTTGTTAATTTAACCGGACTTGATTTGACTTAAATATTTTAACAAAAAAATTCTTAGTCCTCACCATTTCTTTTAAAGGCCTTCTGCCTATCATGTGAGTGACTGCTTGGCCAGGTTTTAGCTTTTTGTTATTCTGTTTCAAGCTTTATTGATCGGACTGGGTCACTCGACACTGGCAAGGCAAGACGGGCAGTTGGATCTAGGCAATAAATCAGAAACTTTACCTCATCTTAAACGGAACACAGCAGTACGTCACTTCATCTTTGTATTTGATCATCTGTGGTCTTCCACGCCCTATATCAAACCTCTTAATTAAGGGAAACATTGGTGACTGTACTCGCAGACTCGGGTTGAAGTTTATACCAGTCATGTCCACCAGTAACTGCCTCGTGAATCCTGACAGCTACTCACCACAACCATCGGCACATCGAAATACCATCTGCATCTGTCCATTGTATATATTAGCTTCATTTCACGACATTTATTTATGTATTTTATTTTTTCATTATTTGCTTTAGTTAGAACAGTTCATGTTTGATTGTTTTACATTTTATATATTTTTATTTATCAATAACAAAATTTATTTCCTTATTATAATAATTTATTCTATGCGTATTTTATTTTCATGACGAGGAATGGCCTTTTCAAATACTCTTTGAGGGTCTGAAAGAGCCGTTATACCTTCACAAGGGATTAAATACTTAATATAATTTCCTTCACCAAATATGTGTGCATTTATGTATACTATTTACAGAGAATATATAGAGTAAGACAATTTGCAAGCGAGAAACACTAAGAACCGTGCACGACCACACTTGAGGTATGTCTGCCAATGTTGCTTCGAGAGTCCCTGACATCTCTTCACGGAATTGGCGGGTTTTCTGGTGACTAGCTGGGTTAAGCCAAGCTGTTTAGCATAACAGTAGGCCCCTCCTCTTATACCGCTGCTTGCTGGTGGGGAGGTCATGTTTATACGAGCGTGTGACATGTAACGTACTCTTAGCATGCCATACCCTCACCCCAAAAAGGCTCTAATAGCCAGGACTAGGCATCCCTCAATGGGTAGTGTGCCACCATAACACGAATACTAATGAAACTGCCGTAGTTCTCAACCATCCAACTCAGTAAGCAGTGACCAACCCAAACTGGGACTTCAATGTCAAGCACAAACCTAAGAGTGAGATAGAAGACTGTAGGGCCATCTTAGGTCCAAGACATCTGAGAACAACACTTTAGTTTAATATCTTTATTATGCACCCCATACCCATCCTGTGGGTGGTAGTCAAAAGATTACAGAGGTACATAATGGGTCCAGGGACTGGACTCCAAAGTTTTGAAAGCTGAACAAGTTACAGCGGTAATGAACTAGATTTGGTCACAATCATGACAAGTTACAATGTGTTTTCTCACGAAAAAAAATTTTTGGCCATTTTTTAACTCTTGACGACAAATATAAAAAAGAGCTTGCTACCCATTTTTCCCAAACAGAAATAAATACATTCTAACAAATCAAACACTTACCACAGCTGCATCTGGTGGCCAGCACTTACCACAGCTGCACCTGGTGACCAGCACTTACCACAGCTGCACCTGGTGGCCAGCACTTACCACAGCTGCACCTGGTGGCCAGCACTTACCACAGCTGCACCTGGTGGCCAGCACTTACCACAGCTGCACCTGGTGGCCAGCACTTACCACAGCTGCACCTGGTGGCCAGCACTTACCACAGCTGCACCTGGTGGCCAGCACTTACCACAGCTGCACCTGGTGGCCAGCACTTACCACAGCTGCACCTGGTGGCCAGCACTTACCACAGCTGCACCTGGTGGCCAGCACTACCACAGCTGCACCTGGTGGCCAGCACTTACCACAGCTGCACCTGGTGGCCAGCACTTACCACAGCTGCACCTGGTGGCCAGCACTTACCACAGCTGCGCCTGGAGGCCAGCACTTACCACAGCTGCACCTGGTGGCCAGCACTTACCACAGCTGCGCCTGGAGGCCAGCACTTACCACAGCTGCACCTGGTGGCAGCACTTACCACAGCTGCACCTGGTGGCTAGCACTTACCACAGCTGCGCCTGGAGGCCAGCATTTACCACAGCTGCACCTGGTGGCCAGCACTTACCACAGCTGCACCTGGTGGCTAGCACTTAACACAGCTGCACTTGGAAGCCAGCACCACAGCTGCACTTGGAAGCCAGCACCACAGCTGCACTTGGAAGCCAGCACCACAGCTGCACTTGGAAGCCAGCACCACAGCTGCACCTGCTCAGTACCTAAGTAGTTAATGACACTGTATCCCTTGTGTTATATTTCCATACTCGAATTGTTTAACCACATGTTAGGTTATGGTAGACCAAGGAATTCATTACAACCTAGCCCCAAGGCCAGAGTTACTACAATTATCACTTATTTTGAGGTCCTACGGGTTTAGCGCTCCCCCATTGATTATAATAATAACTTATTTTGAGGTATTAGTCTCCACTGCACGTGGGCTCGTTTTGAAAGAGGATTTCTAAGGCTAGTCAAGGGCAGGGGTCGGGATCTCTTAGTGACAGCCTCCACTCCACCGCAAATAAGTACGTTTATTCAGGTATACACAAATACAGTTACATAGATTATCATACATAGCAGCATATGTATAGAGAACCTAGGATAACCCAAAAAGTCAAAGTGACTTATTTCCATTGGGGTCCTTTTAATACCTTATTATTATACTATAAAGGAGATATACTAGGAATAAGGTAAAAAGAGTTATTTACATATACATGTGTGTTAGCTAAAAAAATAAAAAATCATTCTCCTCCCTTTCTGTCGCTACATTCATTAGGTACCTTTTGGTTCTCTTCTTGAACTGTTTCATGCTATGACTGGCTTTGCCATGTGCAGGCAGTCTGTTCCATTCCTTTATTGCTGTACAATAAAAGGTATTTGAAGCCTGGCCACTGACTGTGGGTACTACAAAGTTATACTCTCTCCCCCTAGTACTATGACTGCTTTGGTTCCCAGCCTTGACAAAATTGGCAGCAAGATATTCTGGACACTGTTTGTGAGCAATTTTATAAACTTGATTTAACTTCAGTTGTTTTACTCTGTCTTCAATATTCAGCATATCCAATTGCTGTAATTCATCCTGGCCTACATGTTCTCTTAGGCTCAGGTCCAGGATGAATCTTACCATTTTGTTCTGGGTGATTTGCAGTTTATCTTTCATTTTTTTTGTCAAGGCAGAGTACCATGAAGAGCAAGCGTAGTCCATATGACATTGTATAAGGGCTAGACATAGGGTCCTGAGAGCCTCAGTAGGTAGACACTGTGCTTGTTTACCTGGAGAGGGTTTCGGGGGTCAATGCCCCCGCGGCTCGGTCAGGCCTCATGGTGGATCAGGGTCTGATCAAACAGGCTGTTACTGCGGGCCGCACGCAAACTAACGTACGAACCACAGCCCGGTTGGTCAGGTATTGACTTTAGGTGCCTGTCCAGTGCCTTCTTGAAGACAGCCAGAGGTATATAGGGGCCTGTAGAGGAACTTCAGTCTGGCATTCGCTTTCTTTACTACACTGTTCCCTATCAGTTCTCCTGACATGCATGGGTCAAAGGGGATTCCCAGATATTTTACTGAGGAAACTGAAGTGATGGATTCCCCATTACACCGGACATTAAAATTATTTACCCTTCTCAGATTGTTTCGTTGATTTTGACAATTTGTTTCCTGTTGCTAAGATAGAACTTAAACCAGTCTGTGGAACCTATGCTTGAAGTTTCTTACATAATATATTGTGGTTGACAGTATCGAAGGCCTTTTGCAAGTCTAAGGTTAACATTCCTATGAGGTTCCCTGTCGACATTTCAGTTCTCATGTAATCCATCAGATTAATTAGGGAGGTGTCGGTTGAGTAAGATCTCCTAAAGCCTGATTGGTAACTATGAAGAATGTTGTTGTCACTAAGATATTTAACTACTTGACAGTACACCGCCCTCTCTAGAATTTTTGATGTTACACTGAGTATACTAACAGGCCTATAGTTGCTGACATCAGACCTACTATTTTTCTTGAAGATAGGAGTAACTCTGGCCTCTTTGAACCCCTCTGGCACTGTATTAGTGGTGATGGACAAATTTATTATGTGAGCAATGGGGATTGCCAGTTAAGAGGCACCATCTTTTAGGAACTTAGACGGGATGTTATCTGGGCCGGTGCTCTTAGTTGGGTTTAACCTGCTTAGTTCTTTTTGCACTAAGTCATGAGATACACTTACTAGTTGACAACTGTTTGGAGTTACTCCTTTATTGGTATAGTATGTTTTAAACTTACCAGAGTCTGTGTTAAAGGTATTTGATGCAGCTGGTAGTTTACTTACTAGTGTTGATACGATAGTTGTGTAGTATGAGTTTAAACAATTTGCCACTTTAGTTGTTTTGTGGCATCCCTCGTTATCGACATTTAGTACTATGTTAGAACTATCTACGGGTTTATGGCTATACCCCAACTGTTTTAGTTGTTGCCAGAGCTTTCTGGGGTTATTCTTGTACTCTTTGATTTTTTGAGCAACAGTGCCTTGCCTTTGCTCCTTTCAAAAGCCTCTGCACTCTGTTCCTCACCCTTTGGAATTCATTTAGCGCTGCAATATCCTGTCTGTCTGCCATAAACCATTTTATCAACAGGTCTCTGAATTTCATATTATCTAATATCTCAGTAGTCATCCAGGGTTCAGTTCTTCGTTTAATCCTAACCTCTTTAACTGGTGCAATATTATCAAGGATGGCAGTGAACATTGTTTTTAATTTTTCCCAGGCATCATTTACGTCCGTGCAACTTGTTATCACTGACCATTCACAATTGTGTAGCATATTTACCAGTGTTTCTTTACTGTAGTTTCTAGTTGACCTATTTACCAGTGTTTCTTTACTATAGTTTCTAGTTGACCTCATTTTTATTGTCCTGTGTAGGCCTATCCGTTCCCTAGTGATTTTCCTGGTACAGTAAATGATGAAATGATCACTAAGACCTGTGGTAATGACCCCTGACTGAATAATGTTCTCAGGGCGGTTACAAAGTATGTGGTCAATTAGGGTTGATGAGAACTGTGTGATCCGGGTTGGTATATTAAACCTAGAATTTGCTTATATCTTTTATATTGCCCGTTATTTTTCTGTTGAAAACAGGTATTGAAGTCTCCCAGTATTACTGTCTCGCCATTGTTATCAAGTCCTGACAAGACTCTCGAAAAGTCCTCTAAGAACTGGTCATGGGTGGGAGGGCGGTAACTAGTTCCTACTAAGATGGGTTTGGTCTTGTGAAGCAACACTTCAAACCATAGAATCTCCAGTTTATTGTCATTTAAATCAGGTCTTGGATTATAGGCTAAGTTGTTTCTTATGTAGGCACATACCCCACCACCTTTTCTATTCCTATCTAAGCGTTTTATGTTGTAACCTTCTATTTTGACCTCGTCGTCAGTCACCGTATCATCCAACCAGGATTCCGAGATGGATATAACTGCCGCTCTAGTTCTGTTAGCTAGAATCCTAATCTCTGCCAATTTTGGAAGAAGTGATCTTGCGTTGACATGAATATAGTGAAGGCCTGTTGTTATAAAATAATCATCAATATATGACAAGAGGTTATTTGTATTTAAATTTGGTAAATCAATGTCATCACTGCTAAAGGGTAACTGTGCCAAAGTGCATTTGTTACAAAGAAATTAAAATCTGGTATCATTACCATAATCGAACACACATCCATTATGCACCCACCCCTTACACATTTAACATAAGGTATATTTACTATTCTTCTTTCGTACCTTAGTACAGTGTATAACATATGTCTGGTGGTGTCTGATATAATAAGAATGGTTCTATTGTCTCACATTGACCTATGTATGCATTACATATAGAGTTTAGGTTATCATTCCTAGCAACTAGACCGTCATTATCACCGCCACTTATCTGTCTGTTTTGCACCTGTACCATAGTTTGAGGGCCTGGATTTGTTTGGATATCACCACTTAATAGCGCCACTTAATAGCGCCACTGTAAGAGTGTGCACCACTGTTTTTGTTTGGGTATGCGGTATTGCCATACTTTGTGACGATAGTGACATTTATATTTCTGGTAGATGGCAACTGTTGGGCTTTCACTGTCCAAGGTGATATCACCCCATTCTAGCAATCACCACTGATTACTAGTAGATTTTCTGTTATCTTACTTCACAAACTCCATTCACTCCTCACTTCACAGTCCGGCTTCGCCTATCACACTTCTAACTCATTTCCATCCTGGCAGGATAAAAAAGTTTTAATCAATGGAGGTATCTGTAAAAAGCCTCCTCAGTCCCATTTAGCGGGGCTGCGTCCTGTTGTTAACTGATTCTGACCATAGAGCTGATGTTTCAGCCATTTTTAAAAGCACTGAGGGAAAAAACGGCCACTACAACCTGACAGATTCCTTGGAGTTTTGGCGATAAATTTGACGTTTTCTCCTATGTTTCCCTCCCAATGTACACTGGTCAGTTGATATGGAGGTCAGTTACTGAAAAGACAACCTTGGCTGTTTAACTATTCACTTCCTTCCCATGATTTGGCCCCGAGGGAAAGAACCGCCGCTACAACCTGAGTTTCCTTGGAGTTTTGTTTTGTAGATTTGGTGGTTTCTGCTGTGTCTCCCTCCCATTAACACTGGGGCAGTTGATATGATGGTCAGCTGCTGTCAGTATAGTTGAGAACGTCGCTTCGCTAGTTGAATGTCTGGTAGCAGTTGGTGTCTGATTGTCAGTCAGTAAGTTTTATTCAGGTATACACAAATACAGTTACATAGATTATCATACATAATAGCAAATCTGTAGAGAACCCTCCAGGATAACCCAAAAAAGTCAAAGTGACTTATTTCCATGTTTAAATGTTCTCTTCCTTCCCTCATTTGGCACTGAGCGAAAAACCTCACTACAGACCTGTCAGTTTCCTTGGAGTTTTGTTGTTAGGTTTTCTCCTATGTTGTCCTCCCATTGAACACTGGTGCAGTTAATATGGAGGTCAGTTACTTCAGTGTGGTGGAAAACGTCGCTTGTCTGGTTGTACGTCTGGCAGCAGTCTGGTATTTGAATGCCGGTCGTCTTCTTTTGATCATATTTGGTCCATTTCGTTGTCGTCACCGTCAGTTTTCTTGTCACTATAAGTTCCTTGTATGTTGCAGCATTACTTGCAATTAGGTCATTAATGGAGCTTGGATCGGCCCAGGGGATGGCAAAGATATAGGAGCAGCCATTGTTGCTGTAGCCTGGGTCATGACCCAGGCTATTCCATTTTGTGCATGGGGGGAGGTGAGATGCTAGTGGTCCTTCAATACATTAGAAACTAGGGAGGATCATGTAGTGGAGGCTTGCGAGGGCAGAATTGTTCATTGTGCATGAACTTGGACACTGGTAGTAGCCTCGTAGACCAGTTCACCTCACAGATTTCCATGGTAATACTTTGTCTCGCCAGGTGTCACCACCGACGACATTGTTTCTCTAACATCATATATCAATTTGGATAATAATTATACACCTTTAACAATTTGTAATTTATTTCATTGGCATCTTTACATTAATGGCTTCCTGCCTTGCAATCGGCAGACTGTTTCTCTTTAAAGATATGAATACAATTCTCTAACAAAGAAAACTGATAAGACCTACGACAGTAGATACAGTATTTCTTTTATTGAAACAATCATTGATTGTTTGCATAATTGGCAGGTTATCAATGAGTGTGTTGGTAAGGCGGATTGTTGAGCTGATGGAGTCCTGTTGGCCGGCCCAGCATGGCCGCTCTGCCAGACAACGGGAGCCAAGTGATCAATAACACGCCCTCCGTTGACACCCGTTATTAGCAACAGAAACAACTTGTTCAGAATGTACAGTTAAGTAGTTTTCTTTTAGCAGAATTCAAGAGGTTAAAAGGAGGGTAAGAAAGATGGTCAGTTACACGGGGGGGGGGGGGGGTAAATAATGGTATGCTTGGTGGTGGGCGGCCGGCAGTCCAGAACCTGGCGGTCACTAAGGCTCAATACTTCACAAAACAACAGGAAACTATGGGCCTTACTGCTATTCCCGCGGTCTGTGGTCTGTGGGTCGCCCAGCCACGTAAACTAGATCCTAGAGCATCGATGGAGTCAAACTCAGGAGACGCACTCAAGCCAGGAGGGACTCCTTAAGCACTCAAGCCAAGAGTGTCTCTTCAAGCACTCAAGCCACAAGAGACTCTTCAAGCACTGAAGCTATAGGGCATCTCTCATGTATTCAAACCAAGATGCATTCTGCGTGCACTCAAGTGAGACTCGTTATGCACTCAATCCAAGAGGTATTCCTCATGTACTCAAGCCAAGAAAGACTCCTCACTCAAGACAATAGGTACTCCTCAAGCACTGAGGCCAAGAGTGATTCCTCTGCACTCAAGCCAAGATGCACTCAAGCTGATGCACGATATCCTCCATTGTTTTGAGAGCTGGAGTGCGTTTGGAGGAAAGTGTATAGAGATGCTGGGAGTGAGTGCGTCTCCCACCTACAACGTTTAAGGTCATACAATTAGCGAGACTGTAGCTGTGAGTGAGGCAGCGTCACCTGCCAGGTTAGGGTCATTTAGGGACTAATAAGGTCCTGACTACATCATGTGTCTAATATATAAACTCATGCACCACGCTCAGGTCCCACCACCAAACTTTCTTCGTAATTCTGACCAGAAAGTTCAGACTGCCTTACGTATCCTCCTCTCGTGAACCAATTATGTGCCAGGCATGAACTAGTTATGTACCAGGCATGAACTAGTTATGTACTGGGTACGAGCCAGTTACCTGAAAATTCACAGACTGAGTTTCCTTCAGTCCCGTCCTGCACCAGGCAACACTATATATATACACTGGGCCAAACTCAGGTCATTTGAAGACTAACATTTTCATGAGTACTGAAACCGGTCTCACATTTTCAGAAAAATTATTTAACGCTCTAAATCATTTCAGAAACTCTGCATGACTTCTATTTCTAAAATGCTAATAGGATATCCGAACTTTCACTCAGCGTACGACTGTACAGGGTCCAACTTCAAAGCCATATTGCTTTGAAATTGGGTCCATCATTTTGAAACACCCTTTATAATGGATATTTAATACACCGTGAGGTGTGTCTCGGGTTATATATGCTGAGCGTTGACTTGAATACCTTGTTTAGGGATTCAGGTATTCTTGACTGGTGGTGAATAGGTAATAAGCAGCCTTAAAGACCCTCGTGGAGTCGATGGTTTACTGGCTAATGGGGCTTAAGGCCTATCAACTACACTAGGGTGATTATGGTTGCACGTCACCTTTCCACCACCACCACAACACTTTAATCTCTAAAATGGTGACTAAACTACACTCTTGACTACACAAGATGTATATATACACCTAGAGGTGTATATATCCTGTGCAGTCGATAAGTTTTAAACCCCAGTAACCAATAATAACCAATAATAATAATAATAATTATTATTATTATTATTATTATTATTATTATTATTATTATTATTATTATTATTATTATTATTATTATTATTATTCCATTCATCTTCTTACACATTCCCCATTGCACATTTACTGCATTTAGAAAAACTTTTTTATTCATTTTAAACGACTAATTTAGGGATGGGTACGTAGTGTAACACTATACAAAGCATATTAAACCACTCGTGAACACAGATCGGCCGCGACACAGGTCTGGGCAACCCCAGGCAACGTTCATATCTACACGCATGTCATGTGTGTTCCCAGGATGCCTTCTATCATTCACATATTGTTTAAGTCTGCGTAGGGAAAAAAAATAATGAAGAAAACTTTGTATTTTTAGTCAAAGAAAACAGTAAGAGGAGGGAGACTAATGTATCAACGTTGTGAAACTGACAATTTTGATGCTGAGTGCTGATGTCAGACACACATACACATCCCACTCAATTAACTGTATAATAAAGCTGCTGGGTGTAATTTGTTACTGTAATGATTTAGTAAAATGTATCCTACACCAGCTCTTGTATTGTGAGACTAACAAATGTATCCTACACCAGCTGTTGTACTGTGACGTCAACAAATGTATCCTACACCAGCTGTTGTATTGTGATGCAACAAATGTATTCAACACTAACTGTTGTATTGTGACGCCAACAAATTTATTCAACACCACCTGTTGTATTGTGACGCCAACAAATGTATTCAACACCAGTTGTTGCATTGTGATGTCAACAAATGTATTCAACGCCAGCTGTTGTATTGTGACGTGATCAAATGTATTCTACACCAGCTGTTGTATTGTGACGTCAAATATCACACAAGTTTGTACTTCCATTTTTCAGGTGTCGATTTTTTTTTAATTGAACATGACTTAAACTCCAAATTGTATATGAATAATTTGTTTGTTATGAGGGAGTGTTGCTGAGACTCCAGAACACAAAGTTGATTGTTTGTTATGAGAGAGTGTTGCTGAGACTCCAGAACACAAAGTTGATTGTTTGTTATGAGAGAGTGTTGCTGAGACTCCAGAACACAAAGTTAATTGTTTGTTATGAGAGAGTGTTGTTGAGACTCCAGAACACAAAGTTGATTGTTTGTTATGAGAGAGTGTTGTTGAGACTCCAGAACACAAAGTTGATTGACTGGTTAACTGGGTTTAAAACCTGTCGATTTCACGAGGGGTCAGTAAGGTTGCACCTAACTTTGACACCATCAGACAAGAACATTTTAACCTGAAAATGTAGATTAAAGTCAACTGTCAGCAGATATACGCTGAGAGTAATACACTCATCAGCGTGTATAGTCACATGATGACCCACAGCTGGAGCTTTTGCTCATCTGACCGAGGCCTTCCTCTGGCTTACCCGTCCACATCTTAAAAGATTGATTTATATGTACCTATTTGTTATTTTGGAAAGTTATTATGTCTCAGAATTAAGTTAGTGGTGGTCACAAGTTCTTATAAATAAATTTCACCAAGTACAGCACTAACAGCCTGGTTGATCAGACCCTGATCCACCATGAGGCCTTGTCTCAGACCTGGCCGCGGGGGCGTTGACCCCCAAAACCCTCTCCAGATAAACTCCAGGTAAACACCCCAATAAAGTCAAACAGTGTAACGTATTTCCATTAGTGGCCACTGTATTAGTGGCCACTGTATTATTTATAGCAAGTGCGGCATTGCATGTGTGCCAGAGAGTGCCGGGAAAAAATGGAATTAGGATAAAATATTAGAAGCTTAAACTCATAAGAAGATTAAAATCTTGATCACTTAAAAGTTTCGACGATGATAATCTCCATCGTCTGCACTTGATGATATCTAATAAATCTCACAAAAAAAAAGATAACAAAAAATCCTGCAAAGAGCAAAGTTTCTTCCTTACCAAGATCAGTCATTTGACTGGTGAAAATAACACCACGATCAGTCATTTGACTAGTGAAAATAACACCAAGATCAGTCATTTGACTGGTGAAAATAACACCAAGATCAGTCATCTGACTGGTGAAAATAACACCACGATCAGTCATCTGACTTGTGAAAATAACACCAAGATCAGTCAGCTGACTGGTGAAAATAACACCAAGATCAGTCATTTGACTGGTGAAAATAACACCACGATCAGTCATCTGACTGGTGAAAATAACACCACGATCAGTCATTTGACTGGTGAAAATAACACCAAGATCAGTCGTCTGACTGGTGAAAATAACACCACGATCAGTCGTCTGACTGGTGAAAATAACACCACGATCAGTCATCTGACTGGTGAAAATAACACCACGATCAGTCATCTGACTGGTGAAAATAACACCACGATCAGTCATCTGACTGGTGAAAATAACACCACGATCAGTCATCTGACTGGTGAAAATAACACCACTAGCAGTCATCTGACTGGTGAAAATAACACTCGTTTTTCTTTTCTTTTTTTCAGGAGAGAAACTGAAATCAATCTTACGAAGGAGCCAGAAAGTGTATAACACTACCTGGTTCATGCTGGACAACTCTTATTGTGGACTTTACACTTATTAGTAACAAGCTATAGCTTTCTTACAGTGAAATTTTAATATTAATAACTGGGAATTTTCATATATAATTTGATACTGGGTCTTCATTGACCCTTCTGAAATCTAATTTATCGCATTTGTTATAGAAATAAATGACATAGCTGTTCGTTATTATATAATCTTTTGAGCGGCGTTGTTGGTTGTGTAGCGTGAACACTGAAAACGTCTGGCATGCCTCGCTGTATATAGTAGTATATAACAACACAGACCGAGCGACTGCTAGCCTACGCGGTCAGAATGACTTGAACTTGACTAATACTTTATCTTGATTCATCTGTGACCCGAACCTGACCCCACCTGTGGCCTGTCTTTAATCCATCTGAGCTTGACTTGTGACCAAAACTTCACCATCTATGACCTGAGCATGATCATGTGGTGACCTCACAGCTAACAGCCTCGTTGTCCCAGCTGACCTTACTCTCATCTCGCTCGCTATATCACACATCATAAAAGTCTTTGGTATTATCATTGGCAAACAGCGAGAACTATATGGATCCTCGGAGCATGTATCACCGGTGTATGCATGTGTGCTCTGGATATATATATATATATATATATATATATATATATATATATATATATATATATATATATATATATATATATCCTTAGAGCATGTGTTATGGAGCAAATGTATGCTCCATGTACATATCCTTAGACTATGTGTCGCCATGTGTATGTATATTCCACGAATATATCCTTGGATAATGTGTTACCAAGTGTATGTATGCTCCACATATGCATGTATAAAAACCGAAGCACAACCACTCGGTCGATCACAAAGCATTAGTATGGGTTAGAAAGTCTTAATGACACTCACAGTACTCATGAATGTTCAAAGCTCTGGACTAGACCTCTGGACTAGACCTCAGGACTAGACCTCTGGACTAGACCTCAGGACTAGACCTCAGGACTAGACCTCTGGACTAGACCTCTGGACTAGACCTCAGGACTAGACCTCAGGACTAGACCTCAGGACTAGACCTCAGGACTAGACCTCAGGACTAGACCTCAGGACTAGACCTCTGGACTAGACCTCAGGACTAGACCTCAGGACTAGACCTCAGGACTAGACCTCTAGTAAATTAAACAAATATACATTTTCATCCATCATATGAATAAAAAAAAGTCTATGAACCGATAAACCAGGAGCAACTTTTGAAGTTGTCACTGCAGTAGCAGTGATGAAGTTATCACTGCAGTAACAGTGACGATGGTTTGATTACTATTGTGGCCCGCCCCCCCAGGCCAGACACACGTACGCACGTACATGGACATAAAAATAAAACTTCGACACCAGCCTGGCTTGCCTGTGACGTCACACTAACGAGGGGGGTCTCCTGCTGTGCGCTGCGCTGCGCTCGCTCGCTCGCTCCTCAAAGCAAGTGACGCTGAAACGTCAATACTTGTATCTGTGTGGAGCCAAACACAAGTGTAACTAAGCCAGTGAGAGCAACGTCAAGTACCACCCCAGGGAGGTGTTTAGCTTGAGTCATGTCACAAGTACCACCCCAGGGAGGTGTTTAGCTTGAGTCATGTCACAAGTACCAACCCCAGGGAGGTGTTTAGCTTGAGTCATGTCACAAGTACCACCCCAGGGAGGTGTTTAGCTTGAGTCACGTCATTGATAGAAACTATTTCCCTTTATTCGAACTGCCGAAGCCTTCACCTGACTGACAAATGTTTGAGCTAGTTAATTAAAGCCTTCACCTGGCTCTCACACGAACCAAAGCTCTCCTGGTTAACCCTACAATTACTGTAACACTGATGGCGACGTCGGGTTTGTGGAAGTAACTGCACAAACCCACAAAAAAAGGCTAGTTTATTATTTTATATATCGTGAGAGGGAATAATGAGGCTCACATTATCCAGAGATTGACATAAGTTTGTCGTACTTGTCTCTGAGTGCAAGGTCGAGGATCATTGAGCAAGCAAGATTGACTGTACGACCATCGCCAGGTTTGTTGACCTTTTGTGACCATTAATGGACAGAAAAGTGGGTTTGATGCACCACTACTCGTCAGGGGGCCTCTGGTCTTCCCCACATCCACACGAGCCCTTGTTTAGACCAGTCTTGACCTCAGACCAGTCATAGGATCAGAGTGGTCCAGTGACTCAGTGGTCCTTCAGCCACTGGCCACCATAAAATGCCTTTTTTTATTTGATTTGAAGATCTTCAAGAGTCGCCGACCTCCATACCCAAAGTTGATTTTGGTTTCAGATATCGCCAACCACCAGCTTTTTCCAGACCATTACAATAAGTAACCTTGCTAGTGACCCTTACCTGTAGACCAGGACCACTACCTGGAACACCTCCAGTGAGTGTACTCTCTAGTGTGTGACCCCTGGGAGTGTAGCCTGCCTGAGATCAGCAGGACCTTCCTGAGATCAGCAGGACCTTCACGAGATTAGTAGGACCTTCCTAAGATCAGCAGAACTTAACTGAGATCAGCAGGACTTTCCTGAGATCAGCAGGACCGGCCTGAGATCAGCAGAGCAGCCTCGAACCAACAACTAGGATGTCATAAGATGGCACTGACAGCCTGGAAAGGGTGGCATTACCCTGCCTCTGGATGATGTTATGGAACACTTACAATAATTTTTATTTTACAGTGACTCGATGATCTCTGACTAGAGGCTGTGAGGCATATAGGCGTGCTTGAGGGAGGTCGGGACGCGGGCGTGGTGTTTGAGGGAGGCCAGGACGCGGGCGTGGTGCGACAGAGGTTGTGGGTAGTCGCCCTGGAAGACGGTAAGGGTATCCCCGGTTCATCTGAGGCCCTGCCTGCAGATCCCTAGCCAGCCATCACCTCGCCTGGCCTCCTCAACATTCCCTAAAGATCTCTCGTGTTCTCATCGACTCCTTAATTGTGGCCAGTTTGCCCCAAGTTGCTGCCACAGGTTGACTGGCGCAGCTAGACTCAGGCCTCGCCCCCAACAACAAGACAGCAGTATCCCTACTATGTGTGAGTGTGTGCTTGCCCGCCCCTACGTCCCTCAAGCTGCCGTCTGCTGCGGCTGCTGCGGCACCGCCAGCGGCACCTGCTTCTGTACCACCACCTGCTGTGTCATCAACACCTGCTGCTGTTGATGGTGCTGTCCACAGGCCTTGAGTTCGGTGAAAACTTCGGTGAAGAAAGATGGCTCAGCGTTGATCCTGAGCATGGAGGCGCTAAGGGTGTTGATAATGAAGAGACAGCGGTCCCAGAAGCGGTCTTTATCCTCCTCCACCAGGAAGGGTTTGAGCGGGTAGGAGATCTCGTTGCCCATGTAGGAGTAGGAGAGGTAAAGGCAGGTGAGCACAACCGCCTGGAGCTCCTGTTCACTGTGCACCTCGTCACTCACCAGCTCCCGGACCAGCATGTACACGAACACCACGTTGGCTGGGTTGATGAACGCAATGTCCTGTGGAAGAACACCCGGGTTAGTTAACTTGTTATTACTTATCATAAATATTCAACCTCATTCCTCATCACATCATCAATATTCAACCTCATTCCTCATCACATCATAAATATTCAATCTCATTCCTCATAACATCATCAATCTTCAACCTCATTCCTCATCACATCATCAGTATTCAACCTCATTCCTCATCACATCATCAATCTTCAACCTCATTCTTTATCACATCATCAATATTCAACTTCATTCCTTATCACATCATCAATCTTCAACCTTATTACTCATCACATCACCAATCTTCAACGTCATTACTCATCACATAACCAATCTTCAACGTCATTACTCATCACATCATCAATCTTCAACCTCATTCCTCATCACATCAATCTTCAAACTCATTCCTCATCACATCATAAATGTTCAGTCTCATTCCTCATCACATCATCAATCTTCAACGTCATTTCTCATCACATCATCAATCTTCAACCTCATTCCTCATCACATCAATCTTCAACCTCATTCCTTATCACATCATCAATCTTCAACCTCATTTCTCATCACATCACCAATCTTCAACGTCATTTCTCATCACATCATCAATCTTCAACCTCATTCCTCATCACATCACCAATCTTCAAATTCATTACTCATCACATTATCAACCTTCAACCTCATTCCTCATCACATCATCAACCTTCAACCTCATTAATCATCACATTATCAACCTTCAACCTCATTCCTCATCACATCATCAATCTTCATTGTCATAATATAAAATATCATCATTATTCAGTAATTACTCATCAGTTTATCAATGTTTAGTTAATACACATAACGTCATCAATAATTAGCATAATTTACTCATAAGCTCATTAGTGTTAAACACCACCTTACATTTGATGTCATCAATGACAAAGTAACATACAGGCATGAGTGTTACACACTTTACATGTCAGCACCAACAGCCTGACTGATCAGGGGTCACTCAGGCAGCCTCTTCATTACCCGTAATAATAAAGTCAAGAATTCATTTATATATGAATATGTTTGTTCTTTTTCGGGTCACTCTCCCTTGGTGGGAGACTCTCCCTTTGTGGGAGACTCTCCCTTTGTGGGAGACTCTCCCTTGGTGGGAGACTCTCCCTTGGTGGGAGACTCTCCCTTGGTGGGAGACTCTCCCTTGGTGGGAGACTCTCCCTTGGTGGGAGACTCTCCCTTGGTGGGAGACTTTCCCTTGGTGGGAGATACTCTCTTGGTGGGAGACTCTCCCTTGGTGGAAGACTCTCCCTAGGTGGGAGACTCTCCCTTGGTGGGAGACTCTCCCTTGGTGAGAGACTCTCCCTTGGTGGGAGACTCTCCCTTGGTGGGAGACTCTGCCTTGGTGGGAGTCTCTGCCTTGGTGGGAGACTATCCCTGGGTGGGAGACTCTCCCTGGGTGGGAGACTCTCCCTGGGTGGGAGACTTTCCCTCCGTGGGAGACTCTCCCTCGGTGGGAGACTCTGCATTGGTGGGAGACTCTCCCTTGGTGGAAGACTCTCCCTTGGTGGGAGACTCTCCCTTGGTGGGAGACTCTCCCTTGGTGGGAGACTCTCCCTTGGTGGGAGACTCTCCCTTGGTGGGAGACTCTCCCTTGGTGGGAGACTCTCCCTTGGTGGGAGACTCTGCCTTGGTGGGAGACTCTGCCTTGGTGGGAGACTCTGCCTTGGTGGGAGACTCTGCCTTGGTGGGAGACTCTGCCTGGGTGGGAGACTCTCCCTGGGTGGGAGACTCTCCCTTGGTGGGAGACTCTCCCTTGGTGGGAGACTCTCCCTTGGTGGGAAACTCTCCCTTGGTGGGAGACTCTCCCTTGGTGGAAGACTCTCCCTAGGTGGGAGACTCTCCCTTGCTGGGAGACTCTCCCTTGGTGGGAGACTCTCCCTTGGTGGGAGACTCTGCCTTGGTGGGAGTCTCTGCCTTGGTGGGAGACTCTCCCTGGGTGGGAAACTCTCCCTGGGTGGGAGACTCTCCCTGGGTGGGAGACTTTCCCTCCGTGGGAGACTCTCCCTCGGTGGGAGACTCTCCCTTGGTGGAAGACTCTCCCTTGGTGGGAGACTCTCCTTGGTGGAGACTCTCCCTTGGTGGAGACTCTCCCTTGGTGGGAGACTCTCCCTTGGTGGGAGACTCTCCTTGGTGGGAGACTTCCCTTGGTGGGAGACTCTGCCTGGTGGGAGACTCTCCCTGGGTGGGAGACTTCCTGGGTGGGAGACTCTCCCTGGGTGGGAGACTCTCCCTTGGTGGGAGACTCTCCCTTGGTGGGAGACTCTCCCTTGGTGGAAGACTCTGCCTTGGTGGGAGACTCTCCCTTGGTGGGAGACTCTCCCTTGGTGGGAGACTCTCCCTTGGTGGGAGACTCTCCCTTGGTGGGAGACTCTCCCTTGGTGGGAGACTCTGCCTTGGTGGGAGACTCTCCCTGGGTGGGAGACTCTCCCTGGGTGGGAGACTCTCCCTGGGTGGGAGACTCTCCCTCGGTGGGAGACTCTCCCTCGGTGGGAGACTCTCCCTCGGTGGGAGACTCTGCATTGGTGGGAAACTCTGCCTTGGTGGGAGACTCTGAATTGGTGGGAGACTCTCCCTTGGTGGGAGACTCTCCCTTGGTGAGAGGCTCTCCCTTGGTGGGAGACTCTCCCCTGGTGGGAGACTCTCCCTTGGTGGGAGACTCTCCCTTGGTGGGAGACTCTCCCTTGGTGGAAGACTCTGCCTTGGTGGGAGACTCTGCTTTGGTGGGAGACTCTCCCTTGGTGGGAGACTCTCCCTTGGTGGGAGACTCTACCTTGGTGGGAGACTCTCCCTTGCTGGGAGACTCTCCCTTGCTGGGAGACTCTCCCTTGCTGGGAGACTCTCCTTGGTGGGAGACTCTCCCTTGCTGGGAGACTCTCCCCTGCTGGGAGACTCTACCTTGGTGGGAGACTCTACCTTGGTGGGAGACTCTACCATGGTGGGAGACTCTCCGTTGGTGGGAGACTCTACCTTGGTGGGAGACTCTACCCTGGTGGGAGACTCTCTGTTGGTGGGAGACTCTACCTTGGTGGGAGACTCCGTTGGTGGGAGACTCTACCTTGGTGGGAGACTCTACCTTGGTGGGAGACTCTCCGTTGGTGGGAGACTCTCCTTGGTGGGAAACTCTACCTTGGTGGAGACTTTACCTTGGTGGAGACTCTCCGTTGGTGGGAGACTCTACCTTGGTGGGAGACTCTACCTTGGTGGGAGACTCTACCTTGGTGGGAGACTCTCCGTTGGTGGGAGACTCTACCTTGGTGGGAGACTCTACCTTGGTGGGAGATTCTCCGTTGGTGGGAGACTCTACCTTGGTGGGAGACTCTCCGTTGGTGGGAGACTCTCCGTTGGTGGGAGACTCTCCGTTGGTGGGAGACTCTCCGTTGGTGGGAGACTCTCCGTTGGTAGGAGACTCTCCGTTGGTGGGAGACTCTACCTTGGTGGGAGACTCTCCGTTGGTGGGAGACTCTCCCTTGGTGGGAGACTCTACCATGGTGGGAGACTACCTTGGTGGGAGACGGCCAATGTGTTAATAAAAAATATGAATTTATTTGAATCAATTTAATCATCACTATGTATAATATCCAGGAGACCAGACACGAAACACGAAAGTGTTTGGTGACGCGGGTCTTAGTTGTATGATGACCCGCAGCTGGAGCTTTTGGTCATTTGACCGAGACTTTCAACTGGCTTACCCATCCTTCCCTTCAAAAATTAGGTTTATTTTTTTCATTAATTGATGTCTCCAACGACAGTTGCTTACATAAGAAATTCCTCCGGAAGTGAGCGAAACATGTCAAATGTAACGGTCAAGAGTCAAGAGAGTTGTTCTCGTCGCGCGTCTGAAACATTCTGAAATAAGAGTAACAATGCCAGAATTTATCTTAAGATTTGGCGAGTCATGACGTGGGTGGTGGGAGACTTGTAACACTGAACCATTGATGTGTGAGTCATGACGTGTGTGGTGGGAGACTTGTAACACTGAACCATTGATGTGTGAGTCATGACGTGGGTGGTGGGAGACTTGTAACACTGAACCATTGATGTGTGAGTCATGACGTGGGTGGTGGGAGACTTGTAACACTGAACCATTGATGTGTGAGTCATGACGTGTGTGGTGGGAGACTTGTAACACTGAACCATTGATGTTAGAGTCATGACGTGGGTGGTGGGAGACTTGTAATACTGAACCATTGATGTGTGAGTCATGACGTGCGTGGTGGGAGACTTGTAATACTGAACCATTGATGTGTGAGTCATGACGTGTGTGGTGGGAGACTTGTAATACTGAACCATTGATGTGTGAGTCATGACGTGCGTGGTGGGAGACTTGTAACACTGAACCATTGATGTGTGAGTCATGACGTGCGTGGTGGGAGACTTGTAACACTGAACCATTGATGTGTGAGTCATGACGTGCGTGGTGGGAGACTTGTAATACTGAACCATTGATGTGTGAGTCATGACGTGGTGGGGAGACTTGTAACACTGAACCATTGATGTGAGTCATGACGTGGTGGTGGGAGACTTTAAACTGAACCATTGATGTGTGAGTCATGACGTGGTGGTAGGAGACTTGTAAACTGAACCATTGATGTGTGAGTCATGACGTGCGTGGTGGAGACTTGTAAACTGAACCATTGATGTGAGTCATGACGTGCTGGTGGGAGACTTGTAAACTGAACCATTGATGTGAGTCATGACGTGCGTGGTGGGAGACTTGTAACACTGAACCATTGATGTGTGAGTCATGACGTGCGTGGTGGGAGACTTGTAACACTGAACCATTGATGTGTGAGTCATGACGTGCGTGGTGGGAGACTTGTAATACTGAACCATTGATGTGTGAGTCATGACGTGCGTGGTGGAGACTTGTAAACTGAACCATTGATGTGTGAGTCATGACGTGCGTGGTGGGAGACTTGTAATACTGAACCATTGATGTGTGAGTCATGACGTGCGTGGTGGGAGACTTGTAATACTGAACCATTGATGTGTGAGTCATGACGTGTGTGGTGGGAGACTTGTAATACTGAACCATTGATGTGTGAGTCATGACGTGCGTGGTGGGAGACTTGTAACACTGAACCATTGATGTGTGAGTCATGACTGGTGGTGGAGACTTGTAACACTGAACCATTGATGTGTAGTCATGACGTGGTGGTGGGAGACTTGAATACTGAACCATTGATGTGAGTCATGACGTGTGGTGGGAGACGTAATACTGAACCATTGATGTGTGAGTCATGACTGCTGGTGGGAGACTTGTAATACTGAACCATTGATGTGAGTCATGACGTGCGTGGTGGGAGACTTGTAACACTGAACCATTGATGTTGAGTCATGACGTGGTGGTGGGAGACTTGTAATACTGAACCATTGATGTGTGAGTCATGACGTGCGTGGTGGAGACTTGTAATACTGAACCATTGATTGTGAGTCATGACGTGTGGTGGAGACTTGTAATATGAACCATTGATTGTGAGTCATGACGTGTGGTGGAGACTTGTAATACTGAACCATTGATGTGAGTCATGACGTGTGTGGTGGGAGACTTGTAATACTGAACCATTGATGTGTGAGTCATGACGTGCGTGGTGGAGACTTGTAACTACTGAACCATTGATGTGTGAGTCATGACGTGGTGGTGGAGAACTTGTAATACTGAACCATTGATGTGTGAGTCATGACGTGGTGGTGGAGACTTGTAATACTGAACCATTGATGTGTGAGTCATGACGTGCGTGGTGGGAGACTTGTAATACTGAACCATTGATGTGTGAGTCATGACGGTGGTGGGAGACTTGTAAACTGAACCATTGATGTGAGTCATGACGTGGTGGTGGGAGACTTGTAAACTGAACCATTGAGTGTGAGTCATGACGTGCTGGTGGAGACTTGTAAACTGAACCATTGATGTGGAGTCATGACGTGTGGTGGGAGACTTGTAAACTGAACCATTGATGTGTGAGTCATGACGTGTGTGGTGGGAGCTTGTAATACTGAACCATTGATGTGATCATGACGTCGTGTGGAACTTGTAATACTGAACCATTGATGTGTGAGTATGAGTGTGTGGAGACTTGTAACACTGAACCATGATGTAGTCATGACGTGTGGGAGACGTAACATGAACATTGATGTAGTATGACGTGGTGGACTGGAGATGACTTGTAACACTGAACCATTGATGTGTGAGTCATGACGTGGTGGTGGGAGACTTGTAATACTGAACCATTGATGTGTGAGCTTTCATGACGTGGTGGTGGAGACTTGTAATCACTGAACCATTGATGTGAGTCATGACGGTGTGGTGGAGACTTGTAACTGAACCATTGATGTGTGAGTCATGACGTGCGTGGTGGAGACTTGTAATACTGAACCATTGATGTGAGTCATGCTGCGGGAGTTGACGATTGATGTAGTAACGGTGACTAAATAATTGATGTGTGCATGAGGTGTGAGACTGAATTGAACCATAGTCATGATGTGAACTTGTAACTGAACCATTGATGTTGAGTCATGACGTCGTGGTGGAGACTTGTAACACTGAACCATTGATGTAGTCATGACCGTGTAACTTTACTACCATTATTGATCTGACGTGTAGAGACTTTAACACTGAACATTGATGTTAGTCATCGCGTGTGGGAACTTAGTTATGAAATTGATTGTGATCATGACGTGCGTGGGAGACTTGTAACACTACCATTGATGTTGAGCATGACGGGGGTGGAGACTTGTAACTACTGAACCATTGATGTGAGTCATGACGTCGTGTGGGAGATTGTAATATGAACCATATGTGTGAGTCATACGTTGGAACTGTAAAACTGAACTTGATTGTGATCATACGTGTGAGTGAGACTGTAACATGAACCTATAGGTATTGACTATAACTTAACACTACATATGTAATAGATTAACTTTACATATATATTGATCACAGTTAATTATACACATTAACACCTTGTACTCCAATGCACCCATAAATGTACACGATAATTGAATTAATATGCAATATAAAATAATAATTATAATATAATAATAATAATAATATACATAACATATACGTAATATAATAATAAAGTATAATAATAATAAATAATTTAACTTAATACTAATATAACAATAATATAAACATACATAATACATAATATACTATAACATACAATAATAATAATAATAATAATAATAATAATAAATTAATATTAATAATATAATATATGATTATACTATAATAAATATATAATAATAATTGATCTTACATCATATATGTAATTTAATAATGAATATTATATAATAATATCTGTTAACTTTCAATGGTATTATATGTCTATTGGTAATTAATAATAATATTAAGATATGTCATGAGTGTTAGACTAAGACGGTCATGTTACACATCACCTCACACTTGATGTGATCCTTGTCATGAGTGTTAGACTAAGACGGTCATGTTACACATCACTTGATGTGATCCTTGTCACAATGATCACAAAATTGACTAGAACCACAATATACCTCATTCACTATTTTCCTTACTTTTGCATCTCAGTATTTTGATTGAATTTAAGTAGTATATTATATGCTTAGGTATCCCTAGTGAGGGATATCAATCATTAAGGGTTTGATGACGATCTGTGAATTGATTAATGTGATATGAGAAAAGTGTCGGCACTCTTCTCCCTCCTCTCACTATACAGTATTTTAATGCTATTTAACTGGGTTGAGTTACAATTCCTGGACCTCTTCAGGGAAATGATGTACAGTTGTTGTACCTCTTGTGGGTGTTGATGTACAGCTGTTGTATCTCTTGGAGGTGTTGATGTACAGTTGTTGTACCTCTTGTGAGTGTTGATGTATAGTTGTACATCTTGTGAGTGTTGATGTACAGTTGTCTGTACATCTTGTAAGTGTTGATGTACAGTTGTTGTACACCTTGTGAGTGTTGATGTACAGTTGTTGTACACCTTGTGAGTGTTGATGCACAGTTGTTGTACACCTTGTGAGTGTTGATGTACAGTTGCTGTACACCTTGTGAGTGTTGATGTACAGTTGTTGTACATCAACACGCTTGTGCTGCCATCTCGCTGGCTTATTCCAAGCATCAGGCCGTGAGTTGCTGGATCTTTCTCACTTGCGCAGCTGACACCCTACAAGCAACAAGTCCTCCTCCTTTCTCTCCCTCGCAGGCTGGGGCCCTGGCTGGCCCCCAGGGCCCCAGCCTAACACGCTGCCTGTACTCAAGAACCTAATAAAGTAACACGTCCCTCCGAAGAGTATTTATCCCACCGCTGTCACCAATATAATAAATGTATTGCATTTGGCGGTGAATACTCTTCTCTTTGGAGGCAAGGTCTTACTTTATTGGGTTCTTGAATACAGGCAGCGTGTTAGGCTTGCCCTGGGATAAAGAGGAAGGGGAGGACGTGATGCCCACTAAGGTTCACTGTGTTGACATATGATGTTTTTATAACCCCACCCCCTCTTTTTTCTTCCCTCCCTGTAGGAAGTTTTCTTTTGTCCATGTTTTGTATATGTATATATATGTGTGTGTGTGTGTGTGCGTGTACTCACCTAATTGTGGTTGTAGGGGTCGAGTCATAGCTCCTGGCCCCGTCTCTTCACTGATTGCTACTAGGTCCTCTCTCTCCCTGCTCCATGAGCTTTATCAAACCTAGTCTTAAAACTATGTATGGTTCCTGCCTCCACTATGTCGCTTTCTAGGCTATTCCACTTCCTGACAACTCTATGACTGAAGAAATACTTCCTAACATCCCTTTGACTCATAGGAGTCTTCAACTTCCAATTGTGACCCCTTGTTTCTGTGTCCCCTCTCTGGAATATCTTGTCTCTGTCCACCTTATCTATTCCTCGCAGTATTTTATATGTCGTTATCATGTCTCCCCTAACCCTCCTGTCCTCTAGTGTCGTCAGGCCGATTTCCCTTAACCTTTCTTCGTAGGACAATTCCCTTAGCTCTGGGACTAGTCTTGTTGCAAACCTTTGCACTTTCTCTAATTTCTTGACGTGCTTGACCAGGTGTGGGTTCCAAACTGGTGCTGCATACTCCAGTATGGGCCTGACGTATATGGTATACAGAGTCTTGAATGATTCCTTAGTGAGGTATTGGAACGCTATTCTTAGGTTTGCCAGCCGCCCGTATGCTGCAGCAGTTATCTGATTGATGTGTGCCTCAGGAGATGTGCTCGGTATTATACTCACCCCAAGATCTTTTTCCTTGAGTGAGGTTTGCAGTCTTTGGCCACCTAGACTATACTCTGTCTGCGGTCTTCTTTGCCCTTCCCCGATCTTCATGACTTTACATTTGGCAGGGTTAAATTCAAGGAGCCACTTACTGGACCAGGCTTGTAGCCTGTCCAGGTCTCTTTGTAGTCCTGCCTGATCCTCGACTGATTTAATTCTTCTCATTAACTTCACATCATCTGCAAACAGGGACACTTCTGAGTCTATCCCTTCCGTTATGTCATTCACATATACCAAAAACAGTACAGGTCCTAAGACTGACCCTTGTGGAACCCCACTCGTCACAGGTGCCCACTCTGACACCTCGTCACGTACCATGACTCGTTGTTGCCTCCCTGTCAGATATTTTCTGATCCATTGCAGTGCCTTTCCTGTTACGTGTGCCTGATCCTCTAGCTTTTGCATTAACCTCTTGTGAGGAACTGTGTCGAACGCCTTCTTGCAGTCCAATAAAATGCAGTCTATGCACCCCTCTCTCTCGTGTCTTACTTCTGTTACCTTGTCATAAAACTCCAGTAGGTTTGTGACACAGGATTTTCCTTCCCTGAAACCGTGCTGGTTGTCGTTTATAAGCTTGTGTCTTTCTAGGTGCTCCACCACTCTCCTCCTGATGATCTTCTCCATGACTTTGCATACTATACACGTCAGTGACACAGGTCTGTAGTTTAATGCCTCGTGTCTGTCTCCTTTCTTAAAAATTGGGACTACATTTGCCATCTTCCACGCCTCAGGTAGTTGCCCAGTTTCAATGGATGTGTTGAAGATTTGTGTTAGTGGCACACACAACATTTCTGCTCCCTCTCTAAGGACCCACGGAGAAATGTTGTCCGGTCCCATCGCTGTGTTAGTTACCATTTTGTCCTAGGCACATGTCGATTAGACACTAGGCCTGTTGTATGTGTGTGTAACGAAACACTTCGAAATGTTTCGGCCCCGCCGGGAATTGAACCCGGGCCCTCCGTGCGTGAAGCAAGAGCGCTAGCCATCATGCCACCGGGGCGTGTGTGTGTGTGTGTGTGTGTGTGTGTGTGTGTGTGTGTGTGTGTGTGTTTATGTGCTGGTGCTGTGTTCCTGCGAGAGAAAGACTGAGATTTATTCAGTCACTTGACCTCTGGGTAGCGTGTTCCAAGTGATGTAAACCTGTTGCGTTTATATTTCACGCCATCTCGCGGGCTTAGGCTTAGCATCAGGCCCTGAGATGCTGGATCTTTCTCACGTGCACAGCCGACTCTACAAGCAACAAGTCTTCCTCGTCCTCTCCCTCGCGGGCCCTGGGGGCCAGCCAGGGCCCCCAGGGCCCCCAGCCTAACACGCTGCCTGTACTCAACAACACAATAAAGTAATAAGTCGCCACTGAAGAGTATTTTTTCACCGCCAAACACAATACATTTATTATTGTATATGTACAACTTGTGAGTGTTGATGTACAGTTGTTGTATCCCTTATGGGTGTTGATGTACAACAGTTGTATAACTTGTGGGTGTTGATGTACAACACTTGTATATCTTATGGGTGTTGATGTACATGTTTTGGGTGTTGATGTACATGTTGTGGGTGTTGATGTACAACAGTTGTACATCATGTTGGTGTTGATGTACAACTGTTGTACATTTTGTGAGTGTTGATGTACAGTTGTTGTACATGTACTGAGTGTTCATTTAAAAATTATTAAGTTCTTAAGTCAGTTAAATATCAACATTCAAGATATGAAGTATATCGGACGAAGAATATCGGATGAAGTATATCGGATGAAGAATATCGCATGAAGTATATCGGACGAAGTATATCGGATAAAGAATATCGGATGAAGTAAATCGGATGAAGTATATAGGATGAAGAATATCGAAGGAAGAATATCGGATGAAGTATATCGGATGAAGTATATCGGATGAACTATATCGGATGAAGTATATCGGATGAAGAATATAGGATGGAGAATATCGGATGAATAATATCGGATGAATAATATCGGATGAAGAATATCGGATGAAGTATATCGGATGAAGTATATCGGATGAAGTATATCGGATGAAGAATATCGGATGAAGTATATCGGATGAAGAATATCGCATGAAGTATATCGGACGAAGTATATCGGATGAAGAATATCGGATGAAGTAAATCGGATGAAGTTATCGGATGAAGAATATCGAAGGAAGAATATCGGATGAAGTATATCGGATGAAGTATATCGGATGAAGTATATCGGATGAAGTATATCGGATGAAGAATATAGGATGGAGAATATCGGATGAAGAATATCGGATGAATAATATCGGATGAAGAATATCGGATGAAGTATATCGGATGAAGTATATCGGATGAAGTATATCGGATGAAGAATATCGGATGAAGTATATCGGATGAAGCATTCACAAGTTCTCACAAGGAAACTATTATCCAAATTTCTACAATAAAAGAAAAAGTCAAAGAGTCGCCGTCAGCCCAAAACTAAATCAAATCTTCCTCTTAGATTCACCAGCTTTGAAAGTTTGAAATTGATCGCAAGAGTCATTCTCTAGCCATCTCCCAGAAAACAATATCTCAAGATATACCAGTACTTCAAGTTCCAAGTTGCTCGTCAGTTGCTTTCTTCAGTCATTAATGGTGGAGGTTTGAATTCGATACGTCGAGGCATTCGTAAATTATCGCATGAAAACTTATTTTCCGATTTTAGTGAAAAATAATAATTGATACACGGCCCATTTTTGTCAGTAAGATACACCAGCGCTTAAAGATTGAAGCCCATCTCACTAGACATTCTCCAGTTATCACATGAGTTTCTGCCGAATCTTATAAGTAAACGTATAAGAGTGTCAGAATTAAAGCTAAATATTGTGTGAATGAACGATTATTATTATTACTATTATTATTATTATTATTATTATTATTATTATTATTATTATTATTATTATTATTATTATTATTATCATCGTAATAATATAATGCATCATAGCTGAGTGCATAAGGTGCTAGACGTGTGTTCAGTGTTTGTTGGTTCACTCAGTGTGTCCTCTGTCTGCTGGTTCACTCAGTGTGTCTGTTGGTTCACTCAATGTGTCCAGTGTCTGCTGGTTCACTCACTGTGTCTGCTGATTCACTCAATGTGTCCAGTGTCTGTTGGTTCCCTAAGTGTGTTCAGTGTCTGCTGGTTCACTCACTGTGTCCAGTGTCTGCTGTTTCACACAGTGTGTCCAGTGTCTGCTGTTTCACACAGTGTGTCCAGTGTCTGCTGTTTCACACAGTGTGTCCAGTGTCTGCTGTTTCACACAGTGTGTCCAGTGTCTGCTGTTTCACACAGTGTGTCCAGTGTCTGCTGTTTCACACAGTGTGTCCAGTGTCTGCTGTTTCACACAGTGTGTCCAGTGTCTGCTGTTTCACACAGTGTGTCCAGTGTCTGCTGTTTCACACAGTGTGTCCAGTGTCTGCTGTTTCACACAGTGTGTCCAGTGTCTGCTGTTTCACACAGTGTGTCCAGTGTCTGTTGTTTCACACAGTGTGTCCAGTGTCTGCTGTTTCACACAGTGTGTCCAGTGTCTGCTGTTTCACACAGTGTGTCCAGTGTCTGCTGTTTCACACAGTGTGTCCAGTGTCTGCTGTTTCACACAGTGTGTCCAGTGTCTGCTGTTTCACACAGTGTGTCCAGTGTCTGTGTTCACACAGTGTGTCAGTGTCTGCTGTTTCACACAGTGTGTCCAGTGTCTGTGTTTCACACAGTGTGTCAGTGTCTGCTGGTTCACTACAGTGTGTCCAGTGTCTGCTGGTTCACTCAGTGTGTCCAGTGTCGCTGTTCACACAGTGTGTCCAGTGTCTGCTGTTCACACAGTGTGTCCAGTGTCTGTGTTCAAGTGTGTCCAGTGTCTGCTGGTTCACTTTGTCTAGTGTCTGCTGGTTCACTCATTGTGTTTAATGTCTGCTGGTTCACTCATTGTGTGCAGTGTCTGCTGGTTCACTGTCTAGTGTCTGTTGGTTCACTCATTGTGTGCAGTGTCTGCTGGTTTGTTCAGTGTGTCTTCTGGTTCACTCAGTATGTTCAATGTCTGCTGGTTCATTCAGTGTTGAGTGGTCAGTCTTAGTTAACTGTAGTGTGAGTGTCATCTTGTTAACTGTAGTTGAGTGTCAGTCTTGTTAACTCAGTGTTGTAGTGTCGTCTTAGTTAACTGTGTGTTGACTGGTCAGTCTTAGTTAATTTAGTGTTGATGGTCAGTCTTAGTTAACTGTAGTGTTGATGTCAGTCTTAGTTAACTGTAGTGTTGACTGGTCAGTCTGTTAACTGTAGTGTTGACTGGTCAGTCTTAGTTAACTGTAGTGTTGACTGGTCAGTCTTAGTTAACTGTAGTGTTGACTGGTCAGTCTTAGTTACTGTAGTGTTGACTGGTCAGTCTTAGTTAACTGTAGTGTTGACTGGTCAGTCTTAGTTAACTGTAGTGTTGACTGTCAGTCTTAGTTAACTGTAGTGTTGAGTGGTCAGTCTTAGTTAACTGTAGTGTTGACTGGTCAGTCTTAGTTAACTGTAGTGTTGACTGGTCAGTCTTAGTTAACTGTAGTGTTGAGTGATCAGTCTTAGTTAACTGTAGTGTTGACTGGTCAGTCTTAGTTAACTGTAGTGTTGACTGGTCAGTCTTAGTTAACTGTAGTGTTGACTGGTCAGTCTTAGTTAACTGTAGTGTTGACTGGTCAGTCTTAGTTAACTGTAGTGTTGACTGGTCAGTCTTAGTTAACTGTAGTGTTGACTGGTCAGTCTTAGTTAACTGTAGTGTTGACTGGTCAGTCTTAGTTAACTGTAGTGTTGACTGGTCAGTCTTAGTTAACTGTAGTGTTGACTGGTCAGTCTTAGTTAACTGTAGTGTTGAGTGATCAGTCTTAGTTAACTGTAGTGTTGAGTGATCAGTCTTAGTTAACTGTAGTGTTGACTGGTCAGTCTTAGTTAACTGTAGTGTTGACTGGTCGTCAGTCTTAGTTAACTGTAGTGTTGACTGGTCGTCAGTCTTAGTTAACTGTAGTGTTGACTGGTCAGTCTTAGTTAACTTCACGTTTACTGGTCATTTAGTTAACGAGTGTTGATGAAGCTTAATTAACGTTTGACTGGGCGCTAACAGTGTTTGACTGGGCGTCTAACAGTGTTGACTGGCGCTAACTAGTTAACTGGGGCTAAATGTTTATGCTAACGAGTGTTACTGGGGCGCACAGTGTTTACTTAACAGTGTTTACTGGGGCGCTAACAGTGTTTACTGGGCCGCTAACAGTGTTTACTGGGGCGCTAACAGTGTTTACTGGGGCGCTAACAGTGTTTACTGGGCCGCTAACAGTGTTTACTGGGGCGCTAACAGTGTTTACTGGGGCGCTAACAGTGTTTACTGGGGCCTAACAGTGTTTACTGGGGCGCTAACATGTTTACTGGGGCGCTAACAGTGTTTACTGGGGCGCTAACAGTGATTGCTGGGGCGCTAACAGTGCTTACTATGGCGCTAACAGAGTTTACTGGTGCTCTAACACTGTTTACTGGGGCCCTAACACTCTTTACTGTGGCCGCTAACACTGTTTACTGGGGCCCTAACACTCCTTACTGTGGGCGCTAACACTGTTTACTGGGGCTGTAACACTGTTTACTAGGCGCTAACAAGTTTACTGGGCTACATGTTACGGGGCCTAACATGTTTACTGGGGCGCTAACATTTTACTGGTAACATGACTTTACTGGGGCTAACATCTTTGACAGGGTGCAGCTAACAGTGTTACTGGCAAGGTGCTTTACAGGGTGCTAAAACTTTGACGGGGCGCTAATAACTTTACGGGGCTAACACTTTGACAGGGGGCTAATACTTTGACAGGGGTGCTAAACTGCTTACTAGGGTGCTAATAATTTTGACAAGGGTGCTAATAACTTTAACAAGGGTGCTAATAACTTTGACAAGGGTGCTAATAACTTTGACAGGGTGCTAATAACTTTGACGGGGTGCTAATAACTTTGAGAGGGGTGCTAATAACTTTGACAGGGTGCTAATAACTTTGACAGGGGTGCTAATAACTTTGACAAGGGTGCTAATAACTTTGACAAGGGTGCTAATAACTTTGACAGGGATGCTAATAACTTTGACTGGGATGCTAATAACTTTGACAGGGGTGCTAATAACTTTGACAGGGGTGATAATAACTTTGACAAGGGGTGCTAATAACTTTGACAGGGGTGCTAATAACTTGACAGGGTGCTAATAACTTTGATGGGTCTAATAACTTGACATGGGGTGCTAATAACTTTGACAGGGTGCTAATAACTTTACTGGGGTGCTAATAACTTTACAGGGTGCTAATAACTTGACAGGGGGTGCTAATAACTTTGACTGGGTGCTAATAACTTACTGGGGTGCTATAACTTTCAGGGGTGTAATAACTTACTGGGTGCTAATAACTTTGACTGGGTGCTAATAACTTTCACTGGGGTGCTAATAACTTTACTGGGGTGTAAGTAACTTCACAGGGTAATAACTTTACTGGGGATGAACTTTGCTGGGTGCAAACTTTGCTGGGTGCTAGTAACTTTGACAGGGTGCAATAACTTCTGCAGGGTGCAGACTTCTGCAGGGTGCAACTTCGACAGGGTGCTATAGCTTTCTCTGGGGTTAACGCGTGTCTGCGGTGAGCGCTGTCTGCTGGGTGCAGCGCTGTCTGCTGGGTGCAGCGCTGTCTGCAGGGTGCAGCACTGTCTGCAGGGTGCAGGCTGTCTGCGGGTGCAGCTGTCGCAGGGTGCAGCGCTGTCGCAGGGTGAAGCGTGTCAGCAGGGTGTAGCGCTGTCAGAAGGGTGTAGTGCTGTCAGTAGGGTGCAGCGCTGTCTGCAGGGTGCAGCGCTGTCTGCAGGATGCAGCGCTGTCAGCAGGGTGTAGCGCTGTCAGAAGGGTGTAGTGCTGTCAGTAGGGTGCAGCGCTGTCTTCAGGGTGCAGCGCTGTCAGCAGGGTGTAGCGCTGTTTTCAGGGTGCAGCGCTGTCAGCAGGGTGTAGCGCTGTCAGCAGGGTATAGCGCTGTCTGCAGGGTGTAGCGCTGTCAGCAGGGTGTAGCGCTGTCAGAAGGGTGTAGTGCTGTCTGCAGGATGCAGCGCTGTCTGCAGGGTGTAGCGCTGTCAGCAGGGTATAGCGCTGTCTGCAGGGTGCAGCGCTGTGTTGCAGACTGTTGCTTCTACCATTCTGCTGCTACCATCCTACTGCTGCTACTACCCTACTGCTGCTACTACCCTACTTCTGCTACTACCCTAATGCTGCTACTACCCTACTGCTGCTACTACTCTACTGCTGCTACTACCCTACTGCTGCTACTACCCTACTGCTGCTACTACCCTACTGCTGCTACTGCCCTACTGCTGCTACTGCCCTACTGCTGCTACTACCCTACTGCTGCTACTGCCCTACTGCTGCTACTACCCTACTGCTGCTACTACCCTACTGCTGTACTACCCTACTGCTGCTACTACCCTACTGTCTGCCTAGCTGACTGCCCTACTGCTGCTACTACCCTACTGCTGCTCTACCCTACTGCTGCTACTCCCTACTGCTGCTACTACCCTACTGCTGCTACTACCCTACTGCTGCTACTCCCTACTGCTGCTACTCCCTACTGCTGCTACTACCCTACTGCTGCTACTCCCTATGCTGTTGCTACTCCCTACTGCTGCTACTCCCTACTGCTGCTACTACCCTACTGCTGCTACTGCCCTACTGCTGCTACTGCCCTACTGCTGCTACTGCCCTACTGCTGCTACTGCCCTACTGCTGTACTACCCTACTGCTGCTACTACCCTACTGCTGCTACTGCCCTACTGCTGCTACTACCCTACTGCTGCTACTCCACTGTCCTACCTGCTGCTACTGCCCTACTGCTGCTACTGCCCTACTGCTGCTACTACCCTACTGCTGCTACTACCCTACTGCTGCTACTCCCTACTGCTGCTACTACCCTACTGCTGCTACTACCCTACTGCTGCTCTCTACCTGCTACTGTGCTGCTACTCCCTACTGCTGCTACTACCCTACTGCTGCTACTACCCTACTGCTGCTACTGCCCTACTGCTGCTACTACCCTAGCTGCTCCCTGCTCTACTACCCTACTGCTGCTACTGCCCTACTGCCTGCTACTACCCTACTGCTGCTACTGCCCTACTGCTGCTACTACCCTACTGCTGCTACTACCCTCTGCTACTGCCTACTGTGCTACTACCCTACTGCTGCTACTACCCTGTCAACTGCTGCTACTGCCCTACTGCTGCTACTACCCTACTGCTGCTACTACCCTACTGCTGCTACTGCCCTACTGCTGCTACTGCCCTACTGCTGCTACTACCCTACTGCTGCTACTACCCTACTGCTGCTACTGCCCTACTGCTGCTACTACCCTACTGCTGCTACTACCCTACTGCTGCTACTGACCCTACTGCTGCTACTCCCTACTGCTGCTACTACCCTACTGCTGCTACTACTCCTACTGCTGCTCTGCCCTACTGCTGCTGCTACCCTACTGCTGCTACTGCCCTACTGCTGCTCTACCCTACTGCTGCTGCTACCCTACTGCTGCTACTGCCCTACTGCTGCTACTACCCTACTGCTGCTACTACCCTACTGCTGCTACTGCCCTACTGCTGCTACTACCCTACTGCTGCTACTACCCTACTGCTGCTACTACCCTACTGCTGCTACACCCACTGCTGCTCACCCTCGCTGCTACTACCTACTGCTGCTACTACCCTACTGCTGCTACTGCCCTACTGCTGCTACTACCCTACTGCTGCTACTACCCTACTGCTGTTTCTACCCTACTGTTGCTACTACCCTACTGCTGCTACTACCCTACTGCTGCTACTACCCTACTGCTGCTACTGCCCTACTGCTGCTACTACCCCTACTGCTGCTACTACCGCTACTGCCTGTTTCTACCCTACTGGTGCTACTACCCTACTGCTGCTACTACCCTACTGCTGCTACTACCCTACTCTGCTACTACCCTACTGCTGCTACTACCCTACTGCTGCTACTACCCTACTGCTGCTACTACCCTTCTTCTGCTACTACCCTACTGCTGCTACTACCCTACTGCTGCTACTACCCTACTGCTGCTACTACCCTACTGCTGCTACTACCCTACTGCTGCTACTGCCCTACTGCTGCTACTACCCTACTGCTGCTACTACCCTACTGCTGCTACTACCCTACTGCTGTTTCTACCCTACTGCTGCTACTACCCTACTGCTGCTACTACCCTACTGCTGCTACTACCCTTCTTCTGCTACTACCCTACTGCTGCTACTACCCTACTGCTGCTACTCACTCCTCACTGCTGCTACTACCTCACTGCTGCTACTACCCTACTGCTGCTACTACCCTACTGCTGCTACTACCCTACTGCTGCTACTACCCTACTGCTGCTACTACCCTACTGCTGCTACTACCCTACTGCTGCTACTACCCTACTGCTGCTACTACCCTACTGCTGCTACTACCCTACTGCTGCTACTACCCTACTGCTGCTACTACCCTACTGGTGCTACTACCCTACTGCTGCTACTACCCTACTACTGCTGCTTCTAATTACCCTGATGGAGACAATAAATAAAGATCAGGCTTCTATTGATTTCAGTGTTTCATGTACTGAATGCTGATGACGGTCTTCATGGGTTAAGTGTTGGTTTATCTTGGGTTTAAGTGAGAGGTTAGTGAAGTAGCGAGTGTCCTAGGCAACACCTCGCTCCTCCCTCACCCTACACTATACCTTGCTGTTCACTCTGATTTCATATCACGTTTTTCTGATATATAAAACTATTTGGGCTGACTCAGCACTCTTGAATAATAGATTTTTCGTGATGGTGTAGGTTCTGAAGCCTCTGACATCCCCCACTTAAGCAAGATGTTTCAGGTCAGAGGTTCGGTCTCCAGTACGGGTGGAAACATTAGGACGTGTTTCCTTAAAACAAGTGCTGTCCCTATTTATCTATCAGTAAAATAAGTACCTGGGTGTTAGTCGACTGGTGTGGGTTGCATCCTGGGAGCAAAATTGACCTAATTTGCCCGAAATGCTCTGCATAACAAGGGGCTTTCTGTATAGTAGTATGTCACTGATGTCAGCTAGGCCTGTATACCTTGTACATGTACTTGTAGAAATAATGATATTCTTCTTCTTCTTCTTATTATTATTATTATTATTATTAAGTTCAAGCTTATGTTTACAAAGTGTTACCCAGCTGGTTCTCCAATGACTTCATTGTCTTGCCACTTAACAACATTCATGAATAACTTATTTCTTTCAGTCTGGAGATGAATACTGCTGTAATTATGTTTGTATAAAAACCTTTATATTCTTTCGTGTTGCATCGCCTGCCTCGTAGTTTCATTCCATTGTTTCAAATTATGGACACAATCATGACTTGAAATAGTTCCTCACCTCTGAGTGTCACAATGATCACCTAGAGGGACTGAGATGTGTTCGTGTGTAGGAGAAGAGTGAGGTGTGATGGGAAGAGTGAAGAGTGAGGTGTGATGGGAAGAGTGAAGTGTGATGGGAAGAGTGAAGAGTGATGGGAAGAGTGAGGTGTGATGGGAAGAGTGAAGAGTGAGGTGTGATGGGAAGAGTGAGGTGTGATGGGAAGAGTGAAGAGTGAGGTGTGATGGGAAGAGTGAAGAGTGAGGTGTGATGGGAAGAGTGAAGAGTGAGGTGTGATGTGAAGAGTGAAGAGTGAAGAGTGAGGTGTGAGGTGAAGAGTGAGGTGTGAGGTGAAGAGTGAGGTGTGAGGTGAAGAGTGAAGAGTGAAGAGGAGGTGAAGAGTGAAGAGTGAGGTGAAAAGTGAGGTGTGATGGGAAGAGTGAGGTGAAGTGTGAAGTTAATAGTGAGATGTGAGGTGTGAGGTGAAGAGTGAGGTGAAGAAGATACGGGAATAGAAGGGAAGAGGAGTAATGGAAGGGGTGGAATGGAGGATAATGGTGAATTAAGAGGAAAGAAGGAAGAGAAGTTAAAAGTAGAGTTATATTAGCAGGGAGACTAGGAGCAAGGGAAAGCTTTAATCGAAGAAAAGGGAGGTTAGAGGTAAGGGGAACTATGAAGGGAGGTTAGGGGTAAGGGGAAGTATGAGAGGAGGAAAAGGAGGTTAGGGGTAAGGGGAACTATGAAGGGAGGTTAGGGGTAAGGGAGAACTATGAAGGGAGTTTATATTTCGCGTCAGACCATCCTTTATATTTTCCTTCACCAGTGCTGACATCTAGCAGGCTTAGGCCTGGCTTAGGCCTGGCTTCAGCCTGCGAGATGCTGTATCTCTCTCACGAGTCCCCAACTCAACTTAGAGACAACAGCTCCAATAATCTATCCCTCGCGGGTATGGCACTCTGGGTCGCCCCAGGGCACTTTAACACACTGCCTGTGTACCAAGAACCCAAATAAAGTAAGGAGCCTCTGAAGCCTTACCATTGATCCCCCCTTGTACACCCACCAAAACAATTGTAATAAAGGAGAACTATGAGGGGAGGGAAGGGAGGTTAAGGGTAAGGGGAACTATGAAGGGAGGGAAGGGACATTAAGGGTAAGGGGAACTATGAACGGAGGGAAGGGACATTAAGGGTAAGAGGAACTATAAAGGGAAGGAAGGGGTAAGGGGAAAGATGAAGGGAGGGAAGGGGTAAAAAGAACTAAGAAGGAAGGGAAAGTGTAAGGGGAACTATGATGGGAGGGAAGGGACATTAAGGGTAAGGGGAACTATGAAGGGAGGAAGGATAGTAGGGAACATAAAGAGAAGGTAAGGAAGATGAAGGAGGAAGGTAAATAGAAGGAGAGGAAGGGGAACTATGAGGGGAAGGAAGAACATGAAGGGAGGGAAGGGGGGTAAAAAAGAACTTAAAAGAAGGAAAGAGGGAGAAGTGTTAAGGGGAACTATGATGGGAGGGAAGGGGTGAAGTGGGAATATGAAGGGAGGGAAGGGGTAAGAGGAACTATGAAGGGAGGGAAGGGGTAAGGGGAACTATGAAGGGAGGGAAGGGGTAAGAAGAACTAAGAAGGGAGGGTAAGAAGGTAATGAGGAGGATTGAGAAGAGTATTTAGAAGATATTGTAGAAGGATTGTGAGAGATTGTAGAAGTATTGTAGAGAGTATGTAGAAAAGTATGTAGGAGAGTATTGTAGAGAGAGTATATGTAGAAGAGTATTGGAAGAGTATGTAGGAGAGTAATTGTAGAAGAGTATTGTAGGAGAGTATTGTAGAGAGTATTGTAGAGTGTAATTGAAGAGTATTGAGAAGAGTATGTAGGAGAGTATTGTAGAAGAGTATTGTGAGAGTATTGTAGAAGAGTATTGTAGAATAGTATGTGAAGGTATTGTAGAAAGTAGTGTAGAGAGTATTGTAGGAGGTATTGAGTAGTGTAGAGAGCATTGTAGAGAGTATTGCAGAAGAGAGTATTGTAGAAGAGTATTGTAGAGGAGAGTATTGTAGAGGAGAGTATTGTAGAGGAGAGTATTGTAGAGGAGAGTATTGTAGAGGAGAGTATTGTAGAGGATAGTATTGTAGAAAAGTAGTGTAGGAGAGTATTGTAGGAGCGTATTGTAGTAGTGTAGAGAGCATTGTAGGAGAGTATTGCAGAAGAGTAATGTAGGAGAGTATTGTAGAAGAGTATTGTAGAAGAGTATTGTAGAAGAGTATTGTAGAAGAGTATTGTAGAATAGTATTGTAGAAGAGTATTGTAGAAAAGTAGTGTAGGAGAGTATTGTAGGAGAGTATTGTAGTAGTGTAGGAGAGCATTGTAGGAGAGTATTGCAGAAGAGTAGTGTAGGAGAGTATTGTAGAAGAGTATTGTAGAAGAGTATTGTAGAAAAGTATTGTAGGAGAGTATTGTAGGAGAGCATTGTAGGAGAGTATTGCAGAAGAGTAGTGTAGGAGAGTATTGTAGAAGAGTATTGTAGGAGAGTATTGTAGGAGAGTATTGTAGAAGAGTATTGTAGAAGAGTATTGTAGGAGAGTATTGTAGAAGAGTATTGTAGAAGAGTATTGTAGGAGAGTATTGTAGGAGAGTATTGTAGAATAGTATTGTAGGAGAGTATTGTAGAAAAGTAGTGTAGGAGAGTATTGTAGGAGAGTATTGTAGTAAAGTAGTGCAGGAGAGCATTGTAGGGGAGTATTGCAGAAGAGTAGTATTGTAGGAGAGTATTGTAGGAGAGTATTGTAGGATAGCAGCACCACAACCACCATCACCATCACCACCACCGCCATACTTTGAGTATACCTGGATTATACCTGGAGAGGGTTTCGGGGGATCAACGCCCCCGAGGCCCGGTGTGAGACCAGGCCTCGTGGTGGATCATTGTCTGATCAACCATGCTGTTACTGCTGGCCGCACGTAAACCGACGTACGAACCACAGCCAGGCTGATCAGGTACTGACTTTAGGTGCTTGTCCAGCGCCTTCTTGAAGACAGCCAGTGATCTATTATTAATCCCCCGTATGTATGTTTGGAATCAATTGAACAGTCTTGGTCCCCTGATGCTTACTATGTTGTCTCTTAGTGTACTCGTGGCACCCCTGCTTTTCAATGGGGGAGTGATTTTCGTGTGCAAATTTGGTACTATTCCCTCTAAGATTTTCCAAGTATATTATCATGTATCTTTCTCGTCTGCATTCCAGGGAATACAAATCTTCAACCGTTCCCAGTAATCTAGGTGCTTTATTGTACTTATGTGTGCCGTGAAAGTTCTCTTTATATTCTCCAGGTAAGTAATTTCGCCTGCCTTGAAAGGGGCCGTTAGTGTTCAGCAGTTTCCAGCCTAGAGAGAACAAGTGATTTGAAGAGAATCATCGTGGGTTCGGCATCTTTAGTTTTGAAGATTCTCATTATCCATCCTATCATTTTTCCAACAGATGTAGGAGATACGTTGCTGTGGTCTTTAAAAGCGAGGTCCTCTGACATCATCACTCCCAGGTCCTTCACATTTGTTTTTTGCTCTATTGTGTGATTGCAATTTGTTTTATACTCTTATACAATCAGCTTTAATTTCCTAAAATTTTCCATATCGGAGTAAATGAAATTTCTCTTCATGTAAAGATTTGGATGATATCCGCCTGGAGTCTTGCAGTATCTTGCATCTCTGTCTATGTCAGATGCGGGGATGAGGAATACGATGGGAGCGAATAATGTGCTTTGTGGAACACAGCTTTTCTATGTAGCCGCCTCAGACTTTACTGTCTACTATTACTCTTTGTGTGCTATTTGTTAAGAATTCATAGATCCATCATCCAACTTTTTTGTTATTCCTTTCTCACGCATTTTGTGCGCTATTACACCATGGTTACACTTGTCAAAGGCTTTTGCAAAGTCTGTGTATACTACATCTGCATTTTATTTATCCTCTAGCGCATCCAGGACCTTGTCATAGTTGTCCAGTAGTTGGGACAGGCAGGAGCGACCTGCTCCCATGTGACCCTGGGTTGTGTAACTGATGAGTATCTAGGTGGTTGGCGACCTTGCTCCTTAGAACCCTTTCAAAGACTTTTATGATATGGGATTTTAGTTCTATCGGTCTGTAGCTCTTTGCAATTGCTTTACTGCCACCTTTGTGGAGTGGGGCTATGTCTGTTGTTTTTAGTAACTGTGGGATGACCCCTGTGTCCATGTTTCCTCTCCATAGACTGCTAAAGTCATGTGACAGGGAATTCTTGCAGTTCTTGATGAACTCGGAGTTCCATGAATCCGGGCCTGGGGTAGAGTGCATGGGCATGTCACTTATTGCCTTTTCGAAGTCATGTGGTGTTAGGATAATATCAGAGATTTTAGAATTGACCGAATTTTGAGTCTCGGTCATAAAAAAATCATTTAGATTGTCGACCCTTAGTCTGGTTAACGGCTCGCTAAACACTGAGTCATATTATTATCTCGCTCATTTCTTTGCTGTCCTCTGTGTAAGTCCCATCTCGTCTAAGCAGGGGTCCAATACTGGATGTTGTTTTTGCTTTAGATTTGGCATAATAAATGAAGTATTTCGGTTTCTTTCAATTTCATTTATGGCTTTAAGTTCTTCCTGAGATTCTTGTATCCTGTAAGATTCCTTAAGCTTAAGTTCGATATTTGCTCTGTCTCTGACCAGTGCTTCACTTCATATTTCAGATATACTGACCCTCTCAGCAGCTCTGTGATTCGTCGCCTTCGCCTGTATAGGGATCGTCTCTCTCTTTCTAGTTTACATCTTCTCTTTCTTTTTCTTAAAGGAATGTGCCTTGAGCATACCTCAAGTGCCACAGAGTTAATTGTTTCTAGGCAAAGGTTTGGATCCATGATGTTTAGAATATCTTCCCAGCTTGTTTCAGTTAGGACATGGTTGACTTGATCCCACTGTGTTTTTGTTATTGAAAATGAATTTGGAAAAGGCATCTTCATAACTGGTCACCTTTTGGCGGTCAGGAGCCCTGCAAATACATCTCTGTACCTCAGTTATGTTGTAATCTGAGTATAATATTTTGATACGGTTATATTCTGTATCAAAAACCAAAACCTTGTCATTGTAGTTGTATACAAGTCTCCGGATGCAACCTCCCAGCAATTCCAGGAACAGCTTTTGAAAATTAACCACTGTCTGGAAAAATCTCCTGAATCTTGCCCCAAACATCTTGCAACTGAGGGATTTCAACTTGAGACACCTACAATGGAGAAATGTAGCAAATAATGCTTTAGCAGAGGTCACCCCAAGAGGCAGCCCAGATGAAAATTCACACACATTCGAGCTATTAAATATCTGCACCAAATTCATCTTAACCAGCAAATAATAAAGCCAACAAGACTAGAAAATAAAATACACTGGATCTCATCTTCACTAACAAAAATGATCTGAAACGGAATATAACATCTGAGCTGCCTCCTGGGGTGACCTCTGCTAAAACATTATTTGCTACATTCCTCCATTTTAGGTTTCTCAAGTTGAAATCCCCCAGTAGCAAGATGTTTGGGGAAGGAGTCGGGGGATTTTCCAGTCAGTGGTCAGTTTTCAAAAGCTGTTCCTGGAATTGCTGGGAGGTTGCATCCGGAGGTTTGTATACAACCTCAATGACAAGGTTTTGATTTTCGAACTTTACTGCCAAAATTTCAACTACATCATTTGAGTTGTTTAGTTGTTCCGAGCCTTTGAGTGATTCTGTGACGTACAGGCCAACCCCCCTGTTGTTGCCTATTTGATCTGTCGCATCAGAATAGGTTATAACCTGGGATCCATATTTCGTCTTTGTTGTTTGTTGATGGCTTTAGACAATGTATTTTTGCTAAGATAAATGTCCTCCATCATCACCACCACTAGCACCACCACTAGCACCACCACCACCACAATCACCACCAGCTGCCGCTAATATTAGCGTGTGTCTAACTGTGGGAGGAGGCCAGGTATAGTCAACCAGCTGTCATTAATGTTAGTGTGTGTCCAGCTGAGACAGGTGGCAAGGTATACTCAACCAGCTGCCGCTAATGAAACACTTAACTACAGTAATTTTCAATTAGCTGTCAAGAGCCAACTTAGAAGAGAAAATTGTTGCAACTTGGAGCGGGGTAATTAAAAAGTTAGTGAACACCGCGAGAACACCAGTGAACACTGATAGTGTTCCACCCTGAACACCAGTGATGGTGTGATTGTTGACACAGTGATTTTGTAATTGTTGACACAGTGATGTTGTGATTGTTGACACAGTGATGTTGTGATTGTTGACACAGTGATGTTGTGATTGTTGACACAGTGATGTTGTGATTGTTGACACTGAAGTGATGATTGACACAGTGATGTGTTTGTAGACACTGAGGTGATGATTGTTGACATAGTGATGTGATTGTTGAATTGTGATTGTTGACATTGTGAGGTGATTGTTGACACAGTGATGTGATAATTGTTGACACTGTGACGTCGTGATTGTTGACACAGTGATTGGGTGGTTGTTGACACAGTGATGTGATTGTTGACAGTGATGTGGTGATTGTTGAGTCTGTGATGTGGTGATTGTTGAGTCTGTGATGTGGTGATTGTTGAGTCTGTGATGTGGTGATTGTTGATGCTGTAATGTGGTGACTATTGGCACAGTGATGTGATGATTGTTGACACAGTGATATGGTGATTATTGACACAGTGATGTGATGATTGTTGAGACAGTGATGTGATGATTGTTGACGGTGATATGGTGGTTGTTGACACAGTGATATAGTGATTGTTGACACTGTGATGTGATGATTGTTGACACAGTGATGTGATTGTTGACACTGATGTAATTGTTGACACAATTATGTAATTGTTGACACAATGATGTGATTGTTGACAATGTGATGTGGTGATTGTTGGCAATGTGATGTGGTGATTGTTGACACATTGATGTGATTATTGACACAGTGATGTGATTGTTGACACAGTGATGGGGTGGTTTTTGTCACATTTATGTGATTGTTGACACTGTGATGTAGTGGTTATTGACATTGCGATGTGAAAAGACTCAATGGGTGTAATGAAGCATTGCCCGGCGTCTCCACCCGCACCAGAATTGATCCAGGGTCCTTCGTTTGTGAGGTGAAGATGTCATCACTGAGGCACCAGCTGTTGAACCATCAGGACGGTATAGTGGAACTGATGTGTTATTGTCAGATCACTGCTGAGTGGTTCTCTGTGTCTGACTCGCTAATATAATGATCCGCTAGTTAGAATAACTAGATGAGAATATTCCACGAAATTAGAGAGAGAATCAATGTTACAGGACTGTTGTTTTCAGTCCATCAATCTTCACGATGGATGGACTGGACACATCGACTCCAGGAAGACTCCTGTTCTTCCATCGTTCTTCTCTGTATTGGACTGAAGAAGACACTGGCTGCCGTAATGTTTCCTCAATAAGAATTCTCAAATGTTGCTCAAGTGTCTCCTTGAAATTTCAAGTCGGTCGACTACACAAGTGTCATTAAGTCTGCCAGTGATACCTGAGTCTCCAGCACAGCTGCACGCTGTCTGCCAGTGATATCTGAGTCTCCAGCACAGCTGCACGCTGTCTGCCAGTGATACCTGAGTCTCCAGCACAGCTGCACGCTGTCTGCCAGTGATATCTGAGTCTCCAGCACAGCTGCACGCTGTCTACCAGTGATACCTGTCTCCAGCACAGCTGCACGCTGTCTGCCAGTGATACCTGAGTCTCCAGCACAGCTGCACGCTGTCTGCCAGTGATATCTGAGTCTCCAGCACAGCTGCACGCTGTCTGCCAGTGATATCTGAGTCTCCAGCACAGCTGCACGCTGTCTACCAGTGATACCTGAGTCTCCAGCACAGCTGCACGCTGTCTGCCAGTGATACCTGAGTCTCCAGCACAGCTGCACGCTGTCTGCCAGTGATACCTGAGTCTCCAGCACAGCTGCATGCTGTCTGCCAGTGATACCTGAGTCTCCAGCACAGCTGCACGCTGTCTGCCAGTGATACCTGAGTCTCCAGCACAGCTGCCCGCTGTCTGCCAGTGATACCTGAGTCTCCAGCACAGCTGCACGCTGTCTGCCAGTGATACCTGAGTCTCCAGCACAGCTGTACGCTGTCTGCCAGTGATACCTGAGTCTCCAGCACAGCTGCACGCTGTCTGCCAGTGATACCTGAGTCTCCAGCACAGCTGCATGCTGTCTGCCAGTGATACCTGAGTCTCCAGCACAGCTGCACGCTGTCTGCCAGTGATACCTGAGTCTCCAGCACAGCTGCACGCTGTCTGCCAGTGATACCTGAGTCTCCAGCACAGCTGCATGCTGTCTGCCACTGATACCTGAGTCTCCAGCACAGCTGCATGCTGTCTGCCAGTGATACCTGAGTCTCCAGCACAGCTGCATGCTGTCTGCCAGTGATACCTGAGTCTCCAGCACAGCTGCACGCTGTCTGCCAGTGATATCTGAGTCTCCAGCACAGCTGCACGCTGTCTGCCAGTGATACCTGAGTCTCCAGCACAGCTGCATGCTGTCTGCCAGTGATACCTGAGTCTCCAGCACAGCTGCACGCTGCCTGCAAGTGATATCTGAGTCTCCAGCACAGCTGCACGCTGTCTGCCAGTGATACCTGAGTCTCCAGCACAGCTGCATGCTGTCTGCCAGTGATACCTGAGTCTCCAGCACAGCTGCACGCTGTCTGCCAGTGATATCTAAGTCTCCAGCACAGATATTCAACTATACATGAACTGAGATATACGTAGGTGGGTGTATCAACACTGCTGCTGCCACTATATACACACCAACACAGACATACTTCTCAGAATTTATTAAAAGAGGAACAATTGGCCTTAATGCTGTTTTTTAAGATACAAAAAATTATTATAGAATAAGTTAGGCGTAACTCAGCAGTGTCCTTGATACTCAGGTGCAAAGTCAATAACTCTCCAGAACCATAAACTGCAAAGTTCGTGGAACTGAAACAAGACTGGCGAGTCAGAGTGAAGTTCAGTGAACTGTATGTCGAACCCGCTTTACTGCACTCAGCTGCTTGTAGCCGCTGCTGCTGATACTGTTGCTGCAGCTCTTGTTGCTGTTGCTGCAGCTATGGTTGCTGTTGCTGCTACTGCTGCAGCAGCTCTTGTTGCTGCTGCTGATACTGTTGCTGCAGCTCTTGTTGCTGTTGCTGCTACTGCTGCTGCTGTTGCTGCTGATATTGTTGCTGCAGCTCTTGCTGCTGTTGCTGCAGCTATGGTTGCTGTTGCTGCAGCTCTTGTTGCTGATAATGTTCCTGCTGCTGTTGCTCCAGCTCCTGTTGCTGCTGCTGCTGTTGTGATACTGTTGCTGCTGCTGCTGTTGTGATACTGTTGCTGCTGCTGCAGCTCTTGCTGCTGCTGCTGCTGCAGTTCTTGCTGCTGCACTTCTTGCTGCTGCTGCTGCAGTTCTTGCTGCTGCTGCTGCAGTTCTTGCTGCTGCTACTGCTGCTGCTGCTACTGCTGCTGCTGCTGCTGCTGCTGCAGCTACTGCTGCTGCAGTTCTTGCTGCTGCTACTGCTGCTGCTGCTGCTGCTGCTACTACTGCTGCTGCTGCTGCTGCTACTGCTGCTGCTACTGCTGCTTCTACTGCTGCTTCTACTGCTGCTGCTACTGCTGCTGCTACTGCTGCTGCAGTTCTTGCTGCTGCTACTGCTGCTGCTACTGCTGCTGCTACTGCTGCTGCTACTGCTGCTGCAGTTCTTGCTGCTGCTACTGCTGCTGCTACTGCTGCTGCTACTGCTGCTGCTACTGCTGCTGTTACTGCTGCTGCACTTCTTGCTGCTGCTACTGCTGCTGCTACTGCTGATGCTACTGCTGATGCTACTGCTGATGCTACTGCTGCTGCTACTGCTGATGCTACTGCTGATGCTACTGCTGATGCTACTGCTGATGCTACTGCTGCTGCTACTGCTGATGCTACTGCTGCTGCAGTTCTTGCTGCTACTACTGCTGCTGCACTTTTTGCTGAAGCTCTTGTTGCTGCTACTGTTGCTGCTACTGTTGCTACTACTACTGCTGCACTTCTTGCTGCTGCTACTACTGCTGCACCTCTTGCTGCTACTACTGCTGTTCCTACTGTTGCTGAAGCTCTTGTTGCTGCTGCTGTTGCTGCAGCTCTTGTTGCTGCTACTGCTGCTGCTATTGTTGCTGCTGCTGTTGCTGATACTGTTGTTGCTGCTGCTGCTACTACGGTTGCTGTTACCGATACTGTTGCTGCAGCTCTTGCTGCTGCTGCTACTGTTGTTGCAGCTCTTGTTGCTGTTTCTGCAGCTCTTGCTGATGGTGCTGTTGTTGCTGCTGATGTTGTTGCTGTTATTGTTGCTGCTGGTTATGTTGCTGCTGTTGCTGTTGCAGCTGTTGTTGTTGTTGCTGTTGTTGCTGCTGTTGCTGCAACACTAACAAATACACCTGCCCTTGTTTGTCTTGATTGTTTAGGTTGCTTGATTGAGTTGCTTGTTTAAGTTGTTTGTGTGCGTTCTTTGTTTATGTTGTATATTTAAATTGCTTATTTATGTAGTTTGTTTATGTTGATTCGTTATGTTGTTTGTTTATGTTGATTCGTTATGTTGTTTGTTTATGTTGATTCGTTATGTTGTTTGTTTATGTTGATTCGTTATGTTATTTGTTTATGTTGATTCGTTATGTTGTTTGTTTATGTTGTTTGTTTATGTGTCTCACAGGAAGCGCAACAGTGCAAGCTCCTGATATTGTGTTGATTGCAACACCAAAGGCCTAGAGCTATCATTCAACTCCTCTCGTGGGTGTTTTGCATATATATATATATATATATAATATATATATATATATATATATATATATATATATATATATATATATATATATATATATATATATATATATATAATATATGTAAAATGGAGAGGAAAATAACGTTGTAAAACACAGACAAAAGATGGAAGGGGAGGGAGACTAAAATAAAGTTGATGAAAGGAGGTAATCTGAGGGAGACCTGGTGTTGTGAGGTGAAGCTGAGCACCTGTTGTATACTGTGAACCAGGGTATTGTTAGTGTTGTTGAGGCACACCTAGCCTGTACACCTGGCCTGTACACCTAGCCTGTACACCTAGCCTGCACACCTAGCCTGCACACCAGCACACTAGCCTGCACACCTAGCCTGCACACCTAGCCTGCACACCTAGCCTGCACACCTAGCCTGCACACCTAGCCTGCACACCTAGCCTGCACACCTAGCCTGCACACCTAGCCTGCACACCTAGCCTGCACACCTAGCCTGTACACCTAGCCTGTACACCTAGCCTGTACACCTAGCCTGTACACCTAGCCTGCACACCTAGCCTGCACACCTAGCCTGCACACCTAGCCTGCACACCTAGCCTGCACACCTAGCCTGCACACCTAGCCTGCACACCTAGCCTGCACACCTAGCCTGTACACCTAGCCTGCACACCTAGCCTGCACACCTAGCCTGCACACCTAACCTGTACACCTAGCCTGCACACCTAGCCTGACACCTAGCCTGCACACCTGCCTGTACACCTAGCCTGCACACCTAGCCTGCACACCTAGCCTGCACACCTAACCTGACACCTAGCCTGTCACACCTAGCCTGTACACCTAGCCTGTACACCTAGCCTGCACACCTAGCCTGTACACCTAGCCTGCACACCTAGCCTGCACACCTTGCCTGTACACCTAGCCTGCACACCTAGCCTGCACACCTAGCCTGTACACCTAGCCTGTACACCTAGCCTGTACACCTAGCCTGCACACCTAGCCTCGTATGCTAAGGCCACAGTGATCCCAGATAATAACATTAAGACTATTTGTATTCCTAAAGACAGAGATGGAAGTAATCTCAGTATATTGTGTACACTGAGAGAGGTCTCCAGCTCTTGGCCGGGTTTAAAACTACATCTCAACTCTTCACCAGCAAACAAGAGTAATTTAGTCCTTAAAATTCGTGTATACACTTCTGGGTGTATATAAACAACAACAAATAAGCAGAGATATACACCCCAGTGTATGTAATCAACAAATAACTCGTGACATACACTTCTGGGTGTATATACACAATAAATAACCAGCCATCTTCTTCTATATTATTTTTGTGTTATTTAATTGGTTAAAAGAATAAATACTGAAAGATGCCTTGAAGGAGGTGAAGAGTTTTAGATCCAAGGAGTTAGAGCTACATTTCCCCCTTCTCGGATCAAACCTAATTATCTGCCATTCCTCAGACACTATATGACCCTCACGGGTTTAGCGCTTCCCTACGAATATAATAATAATAATAATAATAATATAGTAGCTTTGAGTTGGAAATTCGTGAGAGGTGGACCAGGTGTTGCGGAAGTTGAGTTGCTGGTAGACAGGACAGGGAGTAGACTAGTCCGTCTGTCTGTATCTCCCTCCCTCTGTCTCTCCCTCTTTCTATCTCTCCCTCCCTTTGTCTCTCCCTCTTTCTGTCTCTCCCTCCCTCTGTATCTCCCTCCCTTTGTCTCTCCCTTCCTCTGTCTCTCCCTCCTTTGTCTCTCCTTCCCTCTCTCCCTCCCTCTGTCTCTCCTTCCCTTTCACCGTCAGCTGTTAGTAGCACTCAGCTGAATTATTGAAAGTTGCTTGAGCTGTCAACGTCAGCTGTTCCCATTACCTGTTCTCACACGTTTTCTGTGAGGTGGATGTTCGTTTTCTGTGAGGGGGACGTTCGTTTTCTGTGGTGTTGATGTTCGTTTTCTGTGACGTGGATGCTCGTTTTCTGTGGTGTTGATGTTCGTTTTCTATGAGGCGGATGTTCCTTTTCTGTGATGTTGGTGGTCGTTTTCTGTGATGTGGAAGTTTTAAAGTTTCCTTGTCATAGTACAAGCTGTCTAGAGAGCTTCCCTGTCATAATACATGCTGTCTAGAGAGCTTCCCTGTCATAATACATGCTATCTAGAGAGCTTCCCTGTCATAATACATGCTATCTAGAGATCTTCCCTGTCATAATACATGCTGTCTAGAGAGCTTCCCTGTCATAATACATGCTGTCTAGAGAGCTTCCCTGTCATAATACATGCTATCTAGAGAGCTTCCCTGTCATAATACATGCTATCTAGAGAGCTTCCCTGTCATAATACATGCTGTCTAGAGAGCTTCCCTGTCATAATACATGCTGTCTAGAGAGCTTCCCTGTCATAATACATGCTATCTAGAGAGCTTCCCTGTCATAATACATGCTGTCTAGAGAGCTTCCCTGTCATAATACATGCTGTCTAGAGAGCTTCCCTGTCATAATACATGCTATCTAGAGAGCTTTCCTGTCATAATACATGCTATCTAGAGAGCTTCCCTGTCATAATACATGCTGTCTAGAGAGCTTCCCTGTCATAATACATGCTGTCTAGAGAGCTTCCCTGTCATAATACATGCTGTCTAGAGAGCTTCCCTGTCATAATACATGCTATCTAGAGAGCTTCCCTGTCATAATACATGCTATCTAGAGAGCTTCCCTGTCATAATACATGTCTGTCTAGAGGCTTCCTGTCATAATACATGCTATCTAGAGAGCTTCCTGTCATAATACATGCTATCTAGAGAGCTTCCCTGTCATAATACATGCTGTCTAGAGAGCTTCCTGTCATAATACATGCTATCTAGAGAGCTTCCTGTCATAATACATGCTTCTAGAGGCTTCCTGTCATAATACATGCTGTCTAGAGAGCTTCCTGTCATAATACATGCTGTCTAGAGAGCTCCCTGTCATAATACATGCTGTCTAGAGAGCTTCCTGTCATGATACATGCTGTCTAGAGAGCTTCCTGTCATAATACATGCTATCTAGAGAGCTTCCTGCATAATACATGCTGTCTAGAGAGCTTCCCTGTCATATAAAAGCTGTCTAGAGAGCTTCCCTGTCATAGTACAAGCTGTCTAGAGAGCTTCCTGTCATAATACATGTTGTCTAGAGAGCTTCCCTGTCATAATACATGCTATCAGAGGCTTCCTGTCATAATACATGCTGTCTAGAGAGCTTCCTGTCATAATACATGCTTCTAGAGGCTTCCTGTCATAATACATGCTGTCTAGAGAGCTTCCTGTCATATACATGTGTCTAGAGAGCTCCCTGTCATAATACATGCTGTCTAGAGAGCTTCCCTGTCATAATACATGCTATCTAGAGAGCTCCCCTGTCATAATACATGCTGTCTATAGAGCTTCCCTGTCATAATACATGCTGTCTAGAGAGCTTCCCTGTCATGATACATGCTGTCTAGATAGCTTCCTGTCATAATACATGCTGTCTAGAGCTTCCTGTCATGATCATGCGTCAGAAGCTTCCTGTCATAATACATGCTATCTAGAAGCTTCCCTGTCATAATACATGCTATCTAGATAGCTTCCCTGTCATAATACATGCTATCTAGATAGCTTCCCTGTCATAATGCATGCTGTCTAGATAGCTTCCCTGGTGTCACATTACACTAGCAGATAAGAAGGTACTGGGTAGGGGAGCCTCGTGACAGCTAACATACACTTGATAAACATGGCTGCTGTCGTCCGTAGATTTACATTGACTAGTCTGAGCAAATGTCAAGCTTGAAGTGCTTATTTCAGCTGCTGATGTTGTTGTTGATGCTGCTTTTGATGTTAATACTGTTGCTGTGTATGCTACTGTTGATGCTGCTGTCGATGCTGTTGTTAATGCTGCTGTTGCTGTTGTTGCTAGTGCTGCTGGTGTTGATATTGTTACTGATCCCGAGACTGCTGTTTCTACCTTTGCAGTTTGTGGAATGCTAAGAGTATGTTTCAGTTTATTCGGCATATATGTCACACACCAACACAGGCTGCCTCCCAACCAGCGAACCAGGTACTACGGATTTAACGATCACGGGCCCGTCGTTATACGAGTACCTTGGTTCAACCAATCATAAGGAAGCCCGCAAAAGCTGGGAAGCGATGTGGTACACTCATGAAGCAGCTTTGGCAGATTTGCCTGCACAAAATCTGCTCAAAACTACTACTGAAACAGAGGTTTGACAAAACCGCTAAATTTCGCTCCTTTAACTTAGGAGACAAGGTATTGGTCCAGGAACTTGTGCCTAATCACACCTTGAAAGCAAAGCTTATGGGACCCAATGAAAATAATAAAGAAAAATTCTGATTTAAACTACATGGTATCACCTCTCGATGAACCCAATGTGGATAAAGTCTACCACATTAAACAGATTAAACTATTCTTTGAACCACCTAAGGTCCTAGTAAAGACTTTGTCCTCTGTCCCTGACCCTCTGGACGACCTTGATTCCCTGTAAATCATTCCGGAGGTTTAATCAGGCTCCCTAACTCGGCCATCCTCCAGGATCCTCGCCCCATAATGTCGGGACTTGCAGAAGACAAGTAGAAAGTCTTACTACTCTTCTGCAACCTGGGATATTACAAAATGGACGTAGGAACTGCTAAACCTATTAAACTCTCTCCCTACAGAGCTAATCCTGAAAAATATAGGCTGCTTCAGCAGGAAGTTGCATTTCTGTTAGAACATGGATTGGTGAAGAATCGTCCAATCCGTGGGCTTCACGGAAGCCTGATGGAGGATTCCCGATGTGTACCGACTACCGTTAAGGTGAATGAGGTCACAGTACCGGATGTTTATCCTCTTCCATGTTGAGAAAGAGCCCTTGGCCCTGGTACTTGCGCTGGAGAATTTCGACGTGTTTCTATCCAGTACGTCAGATGTGGTCACCGTCTTCAGTGACCACATCTGATGTACCCAATGAAGAACAAGAACACACGTCTGATGAGATGGACCTTTTCAGAACCTGATTTGTTAGGATGTGTTAGGGGCAACATGGGTAGTAAGCTCTTTTTTATATCTTATTGTCATAAAGTAAAATTTGAGTTCATCTGGCCATAAGTTTTTTTTTTTTTTTTTTTTAGTGAGGGGAACACTTGCTTCCGACCGCAAGTGTCTCGAACCCAGGCTTGTCCTATTGTCTGTTGTCTCGCTCTAAGGTTGTGTCTGACTTGGGAGTCCTTTGAGATGAACACTACCTAATGAGATAGATGGTTGATAGGAAAAGCAGTTCCATTAGTAGTTCGTGCCATGGTGGCACACCACCCATGGAGGATGCTTAGTCCTGGCTATTAGAACCCTTTTGGGGTGGGGGTGTGCCATGCTAAGAGTATGTTATATTTTATTTGGCGTATGCAACATATCCATATAGGCTGCCTCCCGACCAGCGAACCAAGTGCTAAGGGTTTAACGATCAGAGGCCCCGTCGTTGTACCAGTACCTTGGTTCAACAAAGGTGGGACACTCATTTAACAGCCTTGGCAGACTTGCCTTCACTGCTGGTCACCACGGTTCACAGTGTCTTCTGCTTGTATTTGCCTCATTGTAGATAATTGTAAATTATGTACATAGGCTAAATATATGAGTTACTGAGGCGTATGAGTTACTGAGGCAGGTGTGTGAGTTACTAAGGCAACTGCCAAGTAAGTGGAAAATGGCAAATGTGATACCTATCTTCAAAGCAGGTGACAGGTCCTTATCTTCGAACTATGGACCAATAAGCCTAACCTCCATAGTGGGAAAATTTATGGAATCAATAAAATGTGTTAGGTTAGGATGTGTTAGAGACTATGGGTAAAATAACTCTTTTTTTTCCCCTGTGTATATATGATGTGGTGTGGGTTTTTTTTTTAGTGAGGGGATATTCTGCTACCGTCTGCAGGTGTCTTGAACCTACGTTAGCCCTACTGTCTGCTGTCTCGCTCTATGTTTAGAGTTTGACTTTATGTCTAGAGAAAAGTTGAGCTCTATCTAATGAGTTGGATGGTTGAGAGGAAAAGTGGTTTCATTATTGTACCGTGCCATGGCGGCACGCTACCCATGGAGGTGGAAGCCTAGTCCTGGCCATTAGAGCCTTTTTGGGGTGGGGGTGTGGCATGCAAAGAGTATGTTACATTTATTTAGCGGATGTACACACTCCCATATAGGCTGCCTCCCAACCAATAAACCGGGTGCTAAGGGTTTAACGATTTAGGGGGCCACATATTTGCTGGCCTCCTGGCTAAACACTTGTACAGCCTTCTGTACACTTTCGACCCTCCTCACTTTATTGACTCCACTACCTCAAGATCCCCGTCGGGGAGGGAATTTGTAACCTACACACCAACGCCTTTACTCTTTCACGATGCGGGTTTATAACCCTTGTGGTTTAGCGCTTCTTTTGATTATAATAATAATAATTTCACGATGCTTGCGTATCGTGTAAAGACTAAACCAGCCAGTGGAGTCATAAATGACTCCACCAAACTAGCCCTTGATGCCGCTGTAAGGACCTGCTTGCTGGTCAAATTCACAGCAATCCACTCCCTGAAGGACTCTTTTATTGTCGTCTGTACTGACGACAATGAAGCATCAAAACTCATGGACGACACCGCAATGAAGACACTCAGTGACCGACACTTCAGCGTATCTCCTTCACCTTTCCTGCTGGAGAAAGGTTCTGTTTTTGTCAAACGATTGGACAAGATCATCACATCGCTATCAACTGCCGACCTTAAGACATCTATCGAGGAACAAGACACTTGGGGCCTCGGTTGAAAACATCACCAAAATTCCAAATGCTTTTTCAACGGTCAAACTCACTTTTATCAACATCGATATGGCTACCAATGCGCTTCTGATGGCCTAGCCATCTCCTGCTACCATATTCATCCACGACAAATCGAACCGTAACGTTTCGCTCATGTCTCAACCTGCGACTGAATGTCCCATTAAATACAAGAAATTCTGTTCCAGCTGCGGAAAACAAGGTCACGACTTCAGAGCCTGTTCCACCACCAGTGCCACTCCAACCTGCCTCAACTTGCAGCCCACTAAGGAAGGAAGTGCTGACTAAGAAAATCAAAGAAGCTAAGAAGAGAGCCCCAAATCGCCGACATATGCCGCCATAACACAACTACAGTGATACCAAGAAAATACTTCAAGCTACACAACAGCCACCTCTATCCAGCACCTCCCTCTCTCCACTTCCAGACGCGGCTCCCTCCAAGGTGCTGTATTGCATGGTGTATGGGCACCTTACGAATGCAGCCAACCCAGGTACATTCAACATCACCATCAATGAACTATTCCGACTTAACAACATGCCTGCCTTCCTTTTCCCTGACTCCACACCTTCAGCTGACATCCTCAGGATTCTTCCTAACGTCGTTAATTTCACTACTGCTGACTTGTCTCCAACTGCCCAAGCAACTGTTCCTGCACCTTCCACAACCTCCGACACCACCGCTCATGCTGCCTCGACCACCGCCTCCCAACCTGATGATACACCACCAGTACACCTCTCCACTGCTCCTGTCGACCCTCAGTCACCTGCTAGCACCATGATAGACTCGTCAACTGAATCCACGTCAGAAGAAGAAGAAAAAGATATTGACGACTCTAGTACACCAATATGGGAAAGCCTTGCCTTCTACACTGCTCCATCAAACGCTGACACCATGACCTGCACTGAACTCTACAAAGGCCTCGGTGCAGAAACTGTCAAGTTTTCCTGCTAACAAGCTCATCACTTCACACTCACCCAAGTTCTGGAATTCCTCAAGCCTCTACGATTCATCTTTGGAAACAAGACAAAACTTTACCTCCTCTCTAGGAGCAGCTTCAAGAAATTTGAGAATGGCTCTTCTACAAACCTGCCACCATAATCACGTAAATAACACCACCAGTATGGTGCCCTCTGATGTTCTTACCTGCATGACCTGTCCTGCGACTTAACCTGCTGCCAGCTTCTCAAGACTGAAGACCTCCAACCTCCACAAGACCATTGCAACTGAGCCTACGCTTCCTGATTCTCCAAGCTGTCCCACGAGCGCCTAGCTGCTGGGTTAAGACCTGACACTTTCTCTACGACTGTGGACACTCCTCTCCAACGCTATTCTTCGCCTGTCCCATCTTCCCAGCTCACTCCACATGGGGTCTTACCTAAACTTTCTTGTATTGTCTTTTCTTGGGGACTTACGGAGTCGTATCTCTAACATCAATAAGATAACATGGTGAACAATTGATGACTTTTTTTTATGTTATTTCCCTCTTTGCCAATGTTCCCATTAACTCATTATCCATTAACTCATTAACTCATTATCCATTAACTCATTAACTCATTATTCACAGAAAACTCACTGATGAACTCCTTTGCCACGCCTCGACTTGATTGCCTTGATGGACCTTCGTGTCAACTTTAACTCCTGTTTCAGAATCACGTTTCAAGCAGTGTATTGGCATGGCCATGGGCAGTCCTCTAAGTTCATTTCTGGACAAGCTATTAATGTAGAATCTGAAGACTTTCTCTCCACAGCACCTGACACCATCACACACCTCCAGTATGTGGCTGACATCCTGATTCTCTACCCTTAACGCCTGATAATATAAGAACTACATAAAATCAACAGTGCAGAAGCATACATCATGTTTACATTTGACCTTCGAGCCTTTGGTACAATTCTGTCCCTGGGCAGTCAAGGCTCACACGATACCTTTTTAAAAACAAAGACGACCTCACACGAATCTCTCACCAAATGCGGGATTATCATAGGTTTCTTCCTGAAGCTTCTTCGTATTTTCAGTTGTAAATTATTGGAAGAAGAATGCGCCTACATTATCCAGACATTCATTCGTCTATACTTTCCCTAACATATTACCCATGACGGCAGACGCAAAGCTCATAGACATTCTGCATAACCCAGCGGCCGCTACAAGTAACGATAGATTTCTAGTAATGTGAAGGACCTGGGAGTGATAATGTAAGAGGATCTCACTTTCAAAGACCACAACAATGTATCTACAGCATCTGGTAGAAAAATGATAGGATGGATAATGAGAACTTTCAAAACTAGGGACGCCAAGCCCATGATGATTCTCTTCAATCGCTTGTTCTCTCTAGGTTGGAATACTGTTGTACACTAACTGCCCCCTTCAAGGCAGGCGAAATTACTGACCTGGAGAGCGTACAAAGAACTTTCACGGCACACATAAGTACGATAAGGCACCTAAATTACTGGGAACAGTTGAAGTCCCTTGATTTGTATTCCCTGGAATACAGGAGAGAGAGATACATGATAATATACACTTGGAAAATCCTAGAAGGATTAGTACCAAACTTGCACACGAAAATAACTCCCTCTGAAAGCAAAAGACTCGGCAGGAGATGCAACATTCCCCCAATGAAAAGCAGGGGCGCCACGAGTACACTGAGAGACAACACAGTAAGTGTCAGGGTCCCAAGACTGTTCAACTGCCTCTCAGCATACATTAGAGGGATTACCAATAGACCCCTGGCAGTCTTCAAGAAGGCACTGGACAGGCACCTAAAGTCAGTACCTGACCAACTGGGCTGTGGTTCGTACGTCAGTTTGCGTGCGGCCAGCAGTAACAGCCTGGTAGATCAGACCCTGATCCACCACGAGGCGTTGACCCCCGAAACCCTCTCCAGGTATACTATCTTATCTTGCAGCAACGATACAACACACGGCACACCGACTCTTGCCAGAAACAACATGTAAAGCGTCACTATAACCACCACTACGGTTGTTGACCTCACCAACGAGCCTATATAATACGCTCTCTTAAGAAATAGGAGTCTACACCATCATCTGTGGACAGTGTGACAAAATTTATGTGGGAGGAACCAGCAGAGACTTGTTCAAGAGAATTTATGAAGACACAGGTGCAGCAGGGATGACACTAGTGACGTGTGTGGTGAACTCTGAGACACTGACCAATATCTCAGACATCAAAAAGATGCTACAGTGATCCCACAAAGCCTTAGCTCTTAAATAGCCACCAGGACATTACGCTGCTTGTTTACTGTAGAAACTTTGAGTTTAAAAAGACACGCAGAAGTAGAACTTGTCATATCTAAAGTGAAATTGTATTCTCAAGATACCAGCTCAACCTGAACAACCTGACCTTCATTACAAAGAAATATGTTTTGTAAGTGACACGTAAGTAGAGAGGTAACTTAAGTTTCCTCTCTACTTATGTGTCACTTAAGGTAACTTAGGTAAGTGATACGTAAGTACACAGATTACTTAAGTGACGCACGTAATTACACAGGCAACTTAAGTGAGGAGGAAACATGGTTACACATACACACACACACACAGAGCCAGGAGCTGAGAATCGACCCCTGCAACCAAAACTAGGTGAGTACACACACACACACACAGTTAATGGTTGGTGTTGCAGGAAAGTTCGTGGTGGCAACACAGTGTTTGCAAGACAAAAGTTAGAGAGACATAAGTTAGGTACCAGAATGATACGTGAGCATTTTAACAAGAGTGTATCACGTCACGCACGTGTGCACAACACTTGTTAAGTGTCCAGGGTGCACTTGACTACACCCCCCACACCCCCATCTACGACCCCCCCACACACCCACACGCACTACACCCCACAAGTCCACACCCAAACCCCCACCACCCCAAACCCCCGATCCCCACCCCATCCCCACCCCAATCCCCATCCCCCATCCACCCCATCCCCACCCCATCACCACCCCAATCCCCACCCCCATCCCACCCCGATCCCCACCCCCATCCACCCCATCACCCCATCCCCACCATCCCACCCCCATCCCACCCCATCCCCACCCCCATCCCCACCCCCATCCCAACCCCCCACCACCACCCCCATCCCCAACCCCATCCCCACCCCTACCCCCACCCCCATCCCCACCCCACCCCACCCACCCACCATCCCCACCCCCATCCCCACCCCCATCACCACCCCCATCCCCACCCCTTCCCCACCCCCATCCCCACCACCCCATCCCCACCCCCATCCCCACCCCATCCCCACCCCCATCCCCACCCTCCACAGCCCAACACTCACACCTACACCCTATCCACGATACCACAACACATTCACCCCCGCCCCAGACACCCTTAACACCCACCCACACACACCCCTCATCCTTCACTCTCCCCTCTCCCTCATCCAGACACGCGCACACTGAGAGCAATGCACTGAGGGGACCTGATAGAGTGTCTCAATATAAATTTGGAGAAAATTAGAATAGGTAAGACATAATCAAGACATACAAGATACTCAGAGACATTAACATCGCGGAAAGGAAAAGAATGTTTGACACAAGGGAAAACAGGAAGAGGAAGAACCACTACACAGCTTCAGGAATGTGTATAACAAGAACCAGGAGGCCAGAACCCACGCTCGTATCAGGACAGAACCCACGTAGCTAGTACCAGAAGACCAGAACCCACGCTAGTACCAGGAGTCCAGAAACCACGCAATACCAGGACAGAACCCACGCTAATACCCGGAGGCCAGAACCCACGGTAGTACCAGGAGGAAAGAACTCACGCTATTACCAGGACATAACCCACGCTAGAACCAAGATGCCATAACCCACGCTAGTACCAGGAAGCCAGAACCCACGCTAGTAATAGGAGGCCAGAACTCACGCCAGTAAAAGGAGGCCAGAACCCACGCAAATACCAGGACAGATCCCACGCTAGTACCAGGAGGCCAGAACCCATAGCTAGGACTGAGTATACTACAAACTCTAATCACACAAGAGAGCGGAAAAGTAATGTGAAGGACCTGGAAGTGTTAATGTCAGAAGACCTCCCCTTCAAGGACCACAACATGCCACTATCACATCTGCGAGGAAACTGATAGGATGGATAATGAGAACATTCAAGACAAGAGATGCCAAGCCAATGATGATCCTTTTTAAATCACTTGTTCTCTCTAGGCTGGAATACTGCTGTACATTAACATACCCATTCAAGGCAGGTGAAATTGCAGATCTAGAGAATGTACAGAGAACCTTTACTGCACGTATAAGTTCCATCAAACAATTAGGGACTGGTCCCTAATCTGCACACAAAAATCACTCCCTACGAAAGCAAAAGACTTGGCAGGCGGTGCAACATACCCCCAGTGAAAAGTAGGGGCGCCACTGGTACATTAAGAGAAAACACAATAAGTGTCCGGGGCCCAAGACTGTTCAACAGCCTCCCACCAGCCATAAGGGGCATTACCAGTAGACCTCTGGTTGTCTTCAAGAGGGAGCTGGACAGATACCTAAAGTCATTGCCAGATCAGCCGGGCTGTGGTTCGTACGTTGGACTATGTGCAGCCAGCAGTAACAGCCTCGTTGATCAGGTCCTGATCCACCAGGAGGCCTGGTCATAGACCGGGCCGCGGGGACGTTGATCCCCGGAATGCCTCCAGGTACACTCCAGGTAGTACAAGGAGGCCAGAACTCCCGCTAGTACCAGGACAGAACCAACGCTAGTACGAGGAGAACAGAACCCACGCTAATACCAGAACAGAACCCAGGCTAGTACTAGGAGGCCAGAAAACACGCTAGTACTAGGAGGCCAGAAAACACGCTATTACCAGGAGGTCAGAACTCACGCTAGTACCAGGAGGTCAGAACTCACGCTAGTACCAGGAGGCCAGAACTCACGCTACTACCAGGAGGCCAGAACTCACGCTAGTACTAGGACAGAACCCAGGCTAGTACCAGGAGGCCAGAAACCACGCTAGTACTAGGAGGCCAGAACTCACGCTACTACCAGGAGGCCAGAACTCACGCTAGTACCAGGACAGAACCCAGGCTAGTACCAGGAGGCCAGAAACCACGCTAGTACTAGGAGGCCAGAACCCACACTAATACAAGGAGGCCAAAACCCATGCTAGGACCAGAAGGCCAGAACTCACACTAGTACCAGGCCAGAACCCACGCTAATACCAGAAGGCCAGAAACCACGCTAGTAGCAAGAAGCCAGAACTCACGCTAGTACCAGGAGGCCAGAACCCACGCTAATACCAGGAGGCCAGAACCCATGTTGATAACAGGAAGCCAGAACCCACGCTAGTACCAGCAGGCCAAAATCCACGCTAGTACAAGGAGGCCAGAACCCACGCTAGTACCAAGAGGCTAGAACCCACACTAGTACAAGGAGGCCAGAACCTATGGTAGGACCAGGAGGCCAGAACCCTCGGTAGTACCGGGAAGCCAGAACCCACACTAGGACTAGGAGGCCAAAACCCACGTGTCGTATCAGTATCATATGTACACTTGTGTAGTGTACCAGCATCCAGCATTCATCCCACTTATACAGCTGGTCCCTTTTCGTGTGACGTCACGATACCCGCTGACGTCAGAGGCTCTGCGCATGTGCATAGGCTCACATAGGCGTACCCCCTCACTAGCGTTAGACCTACGAGCGAGACAGACGGTGTGGCTGGACTCTCCTTCACTTACTGTAAATATACCGTAACCATCCAACAAGGAGTATCTTTGACCTCCTATATATCTCTCTCAAGACCCACACAACACACGCTAGTACCAGGAGGCCAGAACCCACGCTAGTAACAGGAGGCCAGAACCCATGCTAGTACAAGAAGGCCAGAACCCACGTTAAATTCAGGAAGCCAGAACCCCAGCTAGTACCAGGAGGCCAGAATTCACGCTAGTACCAGGAGGCAAGAATCCACGCTACTACCAGGAAGCCAGAACCCACGCCAGTACCTGGAGGCCATAACCCACGCTAGTGCCAGAAGGGGAGAACCCACGCTAATATCTGGAGGACAGAACCCAGGCTAGTAATAGAAGGGGAGAACCCATGCTAGAAGAATGCCAGAACCCACGCTAGCACCAGATGGCCAGAACCAACGCTAGTACCAGGAGGCCAGAACCCACGCTAGTAACAGGAGGCCAGAACCCATGCTAGTACAAGAAGGCCAGAACCCACGCTAAATTCAGGAAGCCAGAACCCCAGCTAGTACCAGGAGGCCAGAATTCACGCTAGTACCAGGAGGCAAGAATCCACGCTACTACCAGGAAGCCAGAACCCACGCCAGTACCTGGAGGCCATAACCCACGCTAGTGCCAGAAGGGGAGAACCCACGCTAATATCTGGAGGACAGAACCCAGGCTAGTAATAGAAGGGGAGAACCCATGCTAGAAGAATGCCAGAACACACGCTAGCACCAGATGGCCAGAACCAACGCTAGTACCAGGAGGTCAAAACCCACACTAGCGCCAGGAAGCCAGAACCCATGCTATTAGTAGGAAGCCAGACCCCACGCTATTACCAAGAGGCCAGAACCAACGCTAAACCCAGGAGGCCAGAACTCACGCTAGTAGCAGGAGGCCAGAACCCACGCCAGTACCAGGAGGCCATGATCCACGCTTGTACCAGGAGGTCAGAACCCACGCTAGACCTAGGAGGCCAGAACCTACGCTAGTACCAGGAGGTTAAAACCCACGCAAGTACCAGCAGGCCAGAACCCACGCTAGTAAGGGGAGACCAGAATCCACGCTAGCACCAGAAGACCAAAACTCACACTAGTACCAGGAGGCCAGAAACCGTGCTAGTACCAGGATGCCAAAACCCACGCTAGTACCTGGAGGCCATAACCCACGCTAGTACCAACCCGGAGGCCAGAACCCACGCTAGTACAGGAGGCCAGAACCCTCGCTGGGACCAGGAGGCCAAAACCCACGCTAGTACCTGGAGGCCATAACCCACGCTAGTTCCAGGAAGCCAGAACCCACGATAGGACCAAGAGGCCAGATCCCACGCTAATACCAGGAGGCCAGAACCCACCCAAGAACCAGGAATCTACGGCCCACGCTAGGACCAGGAAAGTACTTGAGGGTGGTAAAGCCACACTGTTGGTTGTAAAGCCACACTGTGGGTGGTAAAGCCACACTGTGGGTGGTAAAGCCACACTGTGGGTGATAAAGCCACACTGTGGGTGATAAAGAAACACTGTGGGTGCTAAAGCCACACAGTGGGTGATAAAGCCACACAGTGGGTGATAAAGCCACACTGTGGGTGGTAAAGCCACACAGTGGGTGGTAAAGCCTCACAATGGGTGGTAAAGCCACACAGTGGGCGATAAAGCCACACTGTGGGTGATAAAGCCACACTGTGGGTGGTAAGGTCACACTGTGGGTGGTAAGGTCACACTGCGGGTGGTAAAGCCATACAGTGGGTGGTAAAGCCACAGTGTGGGTGGTAAAACCATACAGTGGGTGATAAAGCCACGCAGTGGGTGGTAAAGCCACACTGTGCGTAATAAAGCCACACTGTGCGTAATAAAGACACACTGTGGGTGGTAAAGCCACACTGTGGATGGTAAAGCTCCACTGTGGGTTGGCAAAGATACACTGGTTAATAAAGCCACATAGTGGGTGAAAAAGCCACACAGTAGGTGGTAAAGGCACACAGTGGGTGGTGAAACCACACAGTGGGTGATAAAGCCACACAGTGGGTTGTAAATCCACACTTTGGGTGGTAAAGCCACACTGTGGGTGGTAAAGCCACACAGTGGGTGGTAAAGTCACACAGTGGGTGATAAAGCCACACATTGGGTGATAAAGCCACACAGTGGTGATAAAGCCACACAGTGGGTGATAAAGCCACACAGTGGGTGGTAAAGCCACACAGTGGGTGGTAAAGTCAAACAGTGGGTGATAAAGCCACTCTGTGGGTGGTAAAGCCACACATTGGGTGATAAAGCCACACAGTGGTGATAAAGCCACACAGTGGGTGATAAAGCCACACAGTGGTGATAAAGCCACACAGTGGGTGATAAAGTCACGCAGTGGGTGGTAAAGCCACTGTGGGTAATAAAGCCACACTGTGGGTGGTAAAGCCACACTGTGCGTAATAAAGCCACTCTGTGGATGGTAAAGCCACACAGTAGGTGATAAAGCCCTACTGTGGGTGGTAAAGCTACATTGTGGGTTGTAAAGCCACACTGTGGGTTGTAAAGTTACACTGTGGGTGGTAAAGCCACACTGTGGGTGGTAACGCCATACTGTGGGTGATAAAGCCACACTGTGGGTATTAAATTCACACTGTGGGTGGTAAAGCTACACAGTGGGTTGTAAAACCACACTGTGGGTGGTAAAGCCACACTGTGGGTGGTAAAATCCCACTGTGGGTGGTAAAGCCACACTGTGGGTGGTAAAGCCACACTGGGTGGTAAAGCCACACTGTGGGTGGTAAAGCCATACTGTGGGTGGAACGACTGTTCTATAAAATCTTTATCCATCGTTGTTAAAGGTCACTCTTAGAAACACTTTAATTGTATTAGTAATATTAGCAGTTACTGCGCACTCGATACTCCCTAAGTGAATGAACCCTTAACTAGAGTGCTGGCTGAGTCACCCTCAAACATTAACACTCGTGTATCTTCTAATTGTTTCAACGGCCTTAGTGAATATCTCGTAGCTGGTGTGGGCTTCTTTGTAAGTTCTTCTATGTTGTGGGATTTTCTTAGGTTCCTGTATGTTGTGGGGTTCTTTTTAGGTTCTTCCATGTTGTGGGGTTCTTTGTAAGTTCCTGTATGTTGTGGGGTTCTTTGTAGGTTCTTCCTTGTGGGATTTTTTGTAGGTTCCTTTATGTTGTGGGGTTCTTTCTAGGTTCCTCTATGTTGTGAGGTTCTTTGTAGGTTCCTCTATGTTGTGGGGTTCTTTGTAGGGTCCTGGATGTTGTATGATTCTTTTTGTATGAGTAAATTTGGATACAAGAGCAGCGTGCTCTTGTATAGTTGTGTGTGAGTCACAGAGTGAGAGTAACAGCGGTGTGTTGTGGGAGACTGTAGTAGTGAGACTCAGCTGGGAGACCACCACTACCACCACCACCATCACCCCCACCACTACCACCACCATTACCACAACCACCACCATCACAACCACCATCACAACCACCATCACAACCACCACTACCACCACGATCACTACCAGCATCACCGTCACCACCACTACCACCACCACCACCACTACCACCACCATCACCATCACAACCACTATCACCACCACCATCACAACCACCACTACCACCACCATCACAACCACCATCACCACCACCACTACCACAACCACTACCACCACCATCACAACCACTATCACCACCACCATCACAACCACAACTACCATCACCACCATCACAAGCACCACAACCACCACCACAACCATTACCACCACTGCTGCATGCAAAGAGTATGTAACCTTTATTCGGAGCATGTTAAACACACCCAGCGAACCATCGTTAAGGGTTTGGTGATGGGGCCCCATCATCAAATCAACGACTCGGTTCAGCCAATTAAAATGCGAGTTTAACAATGACAAAGGTGACGTGGATACCACTTGCGGTTTGTCATTGGAATTCCTGCATAGAGCTGGTTGTGGAAAGTTGTCTGTCTTTTGGCTGCTGTTTGGCCTAGACAACCGTGGCGTGCACTAAACACTACTCCTTTGTATATAGTGTACATATGTGTAAAAAGCCCTTTTCTATTTACTTGGTGAAGGAAAAGACAAAAGTCTTATATATTCATAACTGATTGGTGAAGGAAATACAAATTCAAAGCATTTTCTACTGTGTTTCTTTGCTCCAAGCTCCCTTTTACACTCAGGTTAACAGGCCATTGAACCTGAGGTTGTAATATGGGTAGCCTGTCCCGGAGCTGAATTTGGAGACTTAGAGCAGGAGTTGAGCCTAGAGTTGAAGTTCGCACAGGAGCTAGTCTTGTATCTAGATAGCTTGTTATCTGGCATTGCTTACGCTTTGCCAACGCTTCACGAATTTTGTGTGTCATCTTTGTATTCGCTTCGCTATGGTCAGCCTGCTATTGTGAGTATCTGCACTTTGATTTGTTATTGCGTATAAGCCTTGCTATTGGTGTGTGTGCATATTGGCTTTGCTATTGCGTGTCAGCTCTGCTATCGTATGAGTATACTGCAATTCGTACCGTGCATAGCGCTACAGCGTGTTAAGTTGGGGGTTAATGCCACCTATTCGAGTCAGACGGTTAGTGTCTGAGTTAACTCTACTAAAATTGCCCAAACTCTCTCTACAGCGTTGTTGGCGTATCGTTCGTTCTATTGGTGTTGAATACCAGCGTACCCTTACTGCTGCGCAGCTGCATGATATTATAAGGAGTAAACTACAAACTGAAACTATGACAGATCAGTCTCGTGTTTCTCCCTCTACAGGAGCTGTTAACCATAGGTCACCATTAAGGTTTCTACAAAATGGGAGAGACAAAACTCCTGAGCATAACCAGGAGTCTCGTGAAGACACGGGTGTGGGTGTGGCAATGAGTTAGCAAGACTCAATCTTGAACAAACTAAAGAGCAGAGTGCACTTGCTAAGGAGGAGTTTGATAGAGAGAAGGAGAGGAGGCAATTCAGACTTTAGATGACTTCAGTTTGCAATGGGCATTACAGTTTGTTCCTCGTTTTGTTGAAGCAGAGCCTGAACAGTTTTTTGAAGCATTTGAAAACCAGGCTCGAGCTTTAGGGTGATCTGAGGTTCATTGGGCAGCATTGGTGCATACTGCGTTGTTTGGTAAGGCACAGGAGTTTACGTATATACTCAATAATGAAGAGTTTGGTAACTATCATACAGTAAAGACCACTGTTCTTGGGGCTTATCAATGTATTCCTGCCAAGTATAGGAAAGAATTCAAACTAGGCAGACGGCAGCTGGGTCAGTCTTATGTTGATTTTGTAAGACAGCAGACCAGGGCTTTCACAAAGTGGTACAAGGCAAGTGGTGTCGCTGATTTTGATAATCTTGTGCAGCTCATCTTGGTGGATAACCTGCTGGAGTCTGTTGGACCAGAGGTTCGAATCTTTCTTCAAGATCACTCATTGGCTACTGCATTGGAAGCAGCCAGGTTGGCTGATACTTTTGAAACTAACCGCTCCTTGTCCGAGCAGTCTTATCTCTTTCCTCAACAGCCTGGCATGAACAGAGATCGTCAAAGAAGAGTTCCTGAGTGGAGAACGAAATGTCAAGATAAAGGTGAATCTCGACGGCAGCCAACTAAATCACCTGGCGAGCAACGTCACTTCACTCATGGTCAACCTGGTGAGCGACCTCAAACTACTCAACATGGTGATTCAAGGCGGAAGTATCCAGATTCAATGGAAGTGCTAAACCCGCAGGGGTCATACAGTTCCTGAAGAATGTTTCGCTGAGCTTTAAGTAGTACAGGATGGGTGTTATAGTGCTCTGGGAGAGTACAGGATAGGTGTTGTAGTGCACTGGGAGAATGTAAGCCACAAAAATCAGTAAGGAGACAAAGTTAAAGCTGAGGTTGTAATATGGGGGCCTGTCCGAGAGTTGAACCCGGGACATCTCTATGAAGATCACACTAGACCTAGATATGAAGATGAGACTAGACCTAGCTATGAAGACCACACTAGACCTAGCTATGAAAACCTCACTAGACCTAGCTATGAAGATCACACTAGACCTAGCTATGAAGACCACACTAGACCTAGCTATAAGACACACTAGACCTAGCTATGAAGACCACACTAGACCTAGCTATAAGACCACACTAGACCTAGCTATGAAGACACACTAGACATAGCTATAAGACACACTAGACCTAGCTATGAAGACCACACTAGACTAGCTATGAAGACCACACTAGACCTAGCTAGAAGACCACACTAGACCTAGCTATGAAGACCTCACTAGACCTAGCTATGAAGATCACACTAGACCTAGCTATGAAGACCACACTAGACCTAGCTAAGAAGATCACACTAGACCTAGCTATGAAGACCACACTAGACCTAGCTATGAAGACCACACTAGACCTAGCTATGAAGACCCACTAGACCTAGCTATGAAGATCACACTAGACCTAGCTATGAAGACAACACTAGAACTAGCTATGAAGACCACACTAGACCTAGCTACGAAGACCACACTAGACCTAGCTATGAAGACCACACTAGACCTAACTATGAAGACCACACTAGGCCTAGCTATGAAGATCACACTAGACCTACTATGAAGACACACTAGACTAGCTATGAAGATCACACTAGACCTAGTTATGAAGACCACACTAGACCTAGCTAAGAAGATCACACTAGACCTAGCTATGAAGATCACACTAGACCTAGTTATGATGACCACACTAGACCTAGCTAGAAGATCACACTAGACCTAGCTATGAAGACCACACTAGACCTAGCTATGAGACCACATAGACCTAGCTAGAAGATCACACTAGACCTAGCTATGAAGACCACACTAGACCTAGCTATGAAGACCACACTAGACCTAGCTATGAAGATCACACTAGACCTAGCTATGACGACAACACTAGAACTAGCTATGAAGACCACACTAGACCTAGCTATGAAGACCACACTAGACCTAGCTATGAGACACACTAGACTAGCTATGAAGACACACTAGACCTAGCTATGAAGACCACACTAGACCTAGCTATGAAGACCACACTAGACCTAGCTATGAAGACCACACTAGACCTAGCTATGAAGATCACACTAGACCTAGCTATGAAGACCACACTAGACCTAGCTATGAAGACCACACTAGACCTAGCTATGAAGATCACACTAGACCTAGCTATGAAGACCACACTAGACCTAGCTAAGAAGATCACACTAGACCTAGCTATGAAGACCACACTAGACCTAGCTATGAAGATCACACTAGACCTAGCTATGAAGACCACACTAGACCTAGCTATGAAGACCAACTAGACCAGCTATGAAGACCACACTAGATCTACCTATGAAGACCACACTAGACCTAGCTATGAACACCACACTAGACCTAGTTATGAAGACCACACTAGACCTAGCTATGAAGACCACACTAGAACTAGCTATGAAGAACACACAAGACCTAGCTATGAAGACCACACTAGACCTAGCTATGAAGACGACACTAGACCTAGCTATGAAGACCACACTAGACCTAGCTATGAAGACCACACTAGACCTAGCTATGAAGACCACACTAGACCTAGCTATGAAGACCACACTAGACCTAGCTATGAAGATCACACTAGACCTAGCTAGAAGACACACTAGACCTAGCTATGAAGACCACACTAGACCTAGCTATGAAGATCACACTAGACCTAGCTATGAAGACCACACTAGACCTAGCTATGAAGATCACACTAGACCTAGCTATGAAGACCACACTAGACCTAGCTATGAAGACCACACTAGACCTAGCTATGAAGACCACACTAGACCTAGCTATGAAGACCACACTAGACCTAGCTATGAAGACCACACTAGACCTAGCTATGAAGACCACACTAGACCTAGCTATGAAGACCACACTAGACTAGCTATGAAGACCACACTAGACCTAGCTATGAAGACCACACTAGACCTAGCTATGAAGACCACACTAGACCTAGCTATGAAGATCACACTAGACCTAGTTATGAAGACGACACTAGACCTAGCTATGAAGACCACACTAGACCTAGCTATGAAGACCACACTAGACCTAGCTATGAAGATCACACTAGCCTGCTATGAAGACACACTAGACCTGCTATGAAGTCACACTAGACCTAGTCTATGACACGCACACTAGACCTAGCCTATGAGACCACACTAGACCTAGCTATAAGACACACTAGACCTAGCTATGAAGACCACACTACCTAGCTATGAAGACCACACTGACCTAGCTATGCAGAGACCACACTGACCTAGCTATGAGACCACACTAGACCAGTATGAGACCACCTAGACCAGCTATGAGACCACACTAGACCTGCTATGAAGACCACACTAGACCTAGCTATGAAGACACCACTAGACTACTATGAAGACCACACTGACCTAGCTAGAGCCACACTAGACACTAGCTATGAAGACCACCTAGATTCACTCAGTCTCATCGAGACCTCACTCCTAGTCTCATAGACACTGGTTCCATCGCCAGTTCAAAGATGAACAAGACACTTTCACTTCCCAGTCTCCTCAGACACTTTCCACTCCCAGTCTCCTCAGACACTTTCCACTCCAGTTCCTCAGACACTTTCCACTCCCAGTCTCCTCAGACACTTTCCACTTCCCAGTCTCCCTCAGACACTTTCCACTCCCAGTCTCCCATCAGACACTTTCCACTCCCAGTCTCCTCAGACACTTTCCACTCCCAGTCTCCCTCAGACACTTTCCACTCCCAGTCTCCCTCAGACACTTTCCACTCCCAGTCCTCCTCAGACACTTTCCACTCCCAGTCTCCCTCAGACACTTTCCACTCCAGTCTCCCATCAGACACTTTCCACTCCCAGTCTCCCCTCAGACACTTTCCACTCCCAGTCTCCCTCAGACACTTTCCACTCCCAGTCTCCCCTCAGACACTTTCCACTCCCAGTCTCCCCTCAGACACTTTCCACTCCCAGTCTCCCATCAGACACTTTCCACTCCCAGTCTCCCCTCAGACACTTTCCACTCCCAGTCTCCCCTCAGACACTTTCCACTCCCAGTCTCCCTCAGACACTTCCTCTCCCAGTCTCCCTAGACACTTTCCTCTCCAGTCTCCTCAGACACTTCCTCTCAGTCTCCTCAGACCTCCACTCCAGTCTCCTCAGACACTTCTCCCAGTCTCCTCAGACACTTCTCTCCAGTTCCTCAACACTTCCTCCGTCTCCCTCGACCTTTCACTCAGCTCCTCGTTCTCCCATCTCCATCCTCCTCCTCCCAGACTTTCCTCAGTCTCCTCAGCCTTTCCAGTCTCCTCAGACCTTCCTCCCAGTTCCCTCAGACACTTTCACTCAGCTCCTCAGACACTCCCTCCCAGTTCTCAGACACTTCTCTCATCTCTCAGACACTTCACCCCGTTCCTCAGACACTTTCCCTCCAGTCTCCTCAGAACTTCCTCCCAGTCTCCTCAGACACTTCCTCCCAGTCTCCTCAGACCTTCCTCTCCAGTCTCCTCAGACACTCCTCTCCAGTCTCCTCAGACACTTCCCTCCAGTTTCTTCAGACACTCCTCTCCCAGTCTCCTCAGACATTCCTCTAGTTCCTCAGACACTTTCTCCCAGTCTCCTCGCACTTCTCTCCTCCCCAGACACTTCCCTCCAGTCTCCTCAGACACTTTCCTCCAGTCTCCTCAGACACTTTCATCCAGTCTCCCTCAGAACTTTCCACTCCAGTTCCTCAGACACTTCTCCCAGTCTCCTCAGACCTTTCTCCAGTCTCCTCGACCTTTCCTCTCAGTCTCCTAGACACTCTCCCAGTCTCCTCAGACACTTTCCTCCAGTTTTCAGACCTCCTCTCCAGTCTCCTCAGACTTCCAGCTCCTCAGACCTTTCCTCGTCTTCAGACACTCCTCTCAGTCTCTCAACACTTTCCTCCAGTTCCTCAGACACTCCTCCCGTCTCCTCAGCTCTCTCCCAGTCTCCTCAGACACTTTCTCTCCCAGTCTCCTCAGACATCCTCCAGTCTCCTCAGACACTTTCCCTCCCAGTCTCCTCAGACCTTCCTCCGTCTCCTCGACACTTCTCCAGTCTCCTAGACACTCCTCTCAGTTCCTCAGACACTTTCTCCAGTCTCCTCAGACACTTTCTTTCCCAGCTTTCTTTCAGTCCTCAGCCTTCCTCCAGTTCCTCAGACACTTTCCTCGTCTCTCAGACCTTTCCACTCAGTTCCTCAGAATTTCCTCCCAGTCTCCTCAGACACTTTCCCTCCCAGTTCTCAGAATCCCTCCAGTCTCCTCAGACACTTCCCTCCAGTCTCCTCAGACACTCCTCCCAGTCTCCTCAGACACTCCTCCCAGTCCCTCAACCTTTCCTCAGTCTCCTGGTCATGGAGGTCTCAAGTGAAACAAACCTCAGTTAGGCCTTCTAACTCATGTTAATCATCTCCAAAGAACTTTCTTAAAGATGTTATGAAAATCAATATGTGACGTGTGAAAACACTTTCCTTTCCCAGTCTCCCCTCAGACACTTTCCACTCCCAGTCTCCCATCAGACACTTTCCACTCCCAGTCTCCCCTCAGACACTTTCCACTCCCAGTCTCCCCTCATACACTTTCCACTCCCAGTCTCCCCTCAGACACTTTCCACTCCCAGTCTCCCCTCAGACACTTTCCACTCCCAGTCTCCCCTCAGACAATTTCCTCTCCCAGTCTCCCCTGAGACACTTTCCTCTCCCAGTCTCTCCTCAGACACTTTCCTCTCCCAGTTTCTTTTCAGACACCTCCCTCTCCCAGTCTCCCCTCAGACACTTTCCTCTCCTAGTTTCCCCTCAGATACTTCCGTCTCCTAGTCTCCCCTCAGACACTTCCCTTATTCTGTATTACTGATGTCCACTCACTGTCTTCAGTAACATCAATGATACCCTGAGAGATGCATCTCTCAGTGTATATACAGTGGGAGGTGTCTCTCTCAGTGTATATATAGTGGGAGGTGTCTCTCTCTGTATATACAGTAGGAGGTGTCTCTCTCAGTGTGTATACAGTGGGAGGTGTCTCTCTTAGTGTATATACAGGGGGAGGTTTCTCTCTGTGTATATACAGGGGGAGGTGTCTCTCTCAGTGTATATAAAGTGGGAGGTGTCTCTTTCAGTGTATATACAGTGGGAGGTGTCTCTCTTAGTGTATATACAGAGGGAGGTTTTTGTCTCAGTGTATATTCAGGGGGTGGTGTCTCAGTGTATATAAAGGGGGAGGTGTGTCTCTCAGTGTATATAGAGGGGAAGGTGTCTCTCTCAGTGTATATAGAGTGGGAGGTGTCAATTTCTCAGTGTATATGCAGTGGGAAGTCTCTCTCTCTGAAGGTATATACACTGAGACAGTGTATATACAGTGGGAGGCCTTACGCAGTGTATAGTAGAGAATATTGTATAGAAAACGCTCCATATATCATGTCAGTTTCCGGAATTTGTTCTGAAACCGGACGCGTATGATTCCTGATCAATCGAAGTGACCATGAGAGGAGAGTGAGGTGTGTGTGTATCAGTAGGTGGAGCCCAGCAGCTGCAGCAAGGTGTACTAAGACGTCACGGTCTGGTTTTCGTAGGGATGGGTATTTTTTTTAAGTTTACACAACAGTTAATAAATGCTCTCATGTTTACCTGTAAGGCCCTAGTGTGCAGGAGCCTGCTGAAGTTTTGGGAGAGTACTGGTACAGCCTGCAGGAAGGGAAGGTGTCATGGAGCCTTCCTGTAGCAGTGTGCTAATGTGAGTGAGAAAGTGTATTGATGTGTGATTTTTGTGTCCTTCCTTATAATAAATTTAATGTCTCCACATTTAATGTGAAGGCACAAGTTGGCCCTACAGTGGTTTCTTTTTATATTTTAAATAATATAAATGTCCTTAGACTAGGAAGGTCGTTTACCCTTTAGGAGCCACGACTTTTATTTACCTTACGAAGTCAAAAGCGTAAGGATTGTAAACTAACATGTACACAGTACTAAACCATATCGAACCTTTAACAAAGCAAGATAAAACAAGGTTTAAGGACTGAAGGCGATCAAAATAGGCATTATTTAGTTATTACACAGAAACCAATTTATTAAATAAATTTATCAAATTATAAGTTTTACATCCCATAATATATCTGAAGGTTCCTTTAAGAAAAACACACCAATAAAGATTTGAAACCTTTCAGAAGGTTCACTTTCCATTTATCACGGGTTTAAGTTGTGTAATTGTATAGTGGTGTCTACAGAAGCTGAACCCAGAAGAAACATAAGTCATCAGTGAGTAAAGTTGGTCACAGGACACAACACTCAAGGTAACTCACAGGACACAACACTCAAGGTAACTCACAGGACACAACACTCAAGGTAACTCACAGGACACAACACTCAAGGTAACTCACAGGACACAACACTCAAGGTAACTCACAGGACACAACACTCAAGGTAACTCACAGGACACAACACTCAAGGTAACTCACAGGACACAACACTCAAGGTAACTCACAGGACACAACACTCAAGGTAACTCACAGGACACAACACTCAAGGTAACTCACAGGACACAACACTCAAGGTAACTCACAGGACACAACACTCAAGGTAACTCACAGGACACAACACTCAAGGTAACTCACAGGACACAACACTCAAGGTAACTCACAGGACACAACACTCAAGGTAACTCACAGGACACAACACTCAAGGTAACTCACAGGACACAACACTCAAGGTAACTCACAGGACACAACACTCAAGGTAACTCACAGGACACAACACTCAAGGTAACTCACAGGACACAACACTCAAGGTAACTCACAGGACACAACACTCAAGGTAACTCACAGGACACAACACTCAAGGTAACTCACAGGACACAACACTCACGGTAACTCACAGGACACAACACTCAAGGTAACTCACAGGACACAACACTCCGAAGTAACTCACAGGACACAACACTCAAGGTAACTCACAGGACACAACACTCAAGGTAACTCACAGGACACAACACTCAAGGTAACTCACAGGACACAACACTCAAGGTAACTCACGGACACAACACTCAAGGTAACTCACAGGACACAACACTCAAGGTAACTCACAGGACACAACACTCAAGGTAACTCACAGGACACAACACTCAAGGTACTCACAGGACACAACACTCAAGGTAACTCACAGGACACAACACTCAAGGTAACTCACAGGACACAACACTCAAGGTAACTCACAGGACACAACACTCAAGGTAACTCACAGGACACAACACTCAAGGTAACTCACAGGACACAACACTCAAGGTAACTCACAGGACACAACACTCAAGGTAACTCACAGGACACTACACTCAAGGTAACTCACAGGACACAACACTCAAGGTAACTCACAGGACACTACACTCAAGGTAACTCACAGGACACAACACTCAAGGTAACTCACAGGACACAACACTCAAGGTAACTCACAGGACACAACACTCAAGGTAACTCACAGGACACAACACTCAAGGTAACTCACAGGACACAACACTCAAGGTAACTCACAGGACACAACACTCAAGGTAACTCACAGGACACAACACTCAAGGTAACTCACAGGACACAACACTCAAGGTAACTCACATGACACAACACTCAAGGCAACTCACAGGACACAACACTCAAGGCAATTCACAGGACACAACACTCAAGGCAATTCACAGGACACAACACTCAAGGCAATTCACAGGACACAACACTCAAGGTAATTCACAGGACACAACACTCAAGGTAACTCACAGGACACAACACTCAAGGCAATTCACAGGACACAACACTCAAGGCAATTCACAGGACACAACACTCAAGGCAATTCACAGGACACAAAACTCAAGGCAATTCACAGGACACAACACTCAAGGCAATTCACAGGACACAACACTCAAGGCAATTCACAGGACACAACACTCAAGGCAATTCACAGGACACAACACTCAAGGCAATTCACAGGACACAACACTCAAGGCAATTCACAGGACACAACACTCAAGGTAACTCACAGGACACAACACTCAAGGTAACTCACAGGACACAACAAGGAAGAGAGTTGTACATGAAGAGTCTTGAAGAGTCTTCAAGAGTCTTCAAGACTTCGGTGCTCTTCATCATCTCCAAGGCTGAGGACCTGATTACCTCATCTTTGTATACAGTTCTGTTGTCTTCCTATTATGTCCTTGAATTTATGTTGATAAAGCCACTGGAGGGCGAAACGTCTACAACAAAGATACCCAGATGTTACACATGTGTCTCATCTTCAACAAGGAAGGGAGTGCTGACCTTCCCTCAGACACTTCACTTCCCATCCTCAAGGAAGGGAGTGCTGACCTTCCCTCAGACACTTCACTTTCCATCCTCAAGGAAGGGAGTGCTGACCTTCCCTCAGACACTTCACTTTCCATCCTCAACTCCTCACTAATCCATTTACTGTCTCTATTTTTTGCCAGCTAAGCCATAGTAATATAACACACTGCGTGTAATATATACAAATTTATCAGTATACAGTGTCCATAACTCTCAGTTAATGGGCAGTTTTTTCTGCGTCATTGGCTATAATTATGAGGAAACTGTAACAGTAATGTACATGGTTATTCACCCACTGATGGTGGGTACCAACATGTCCGCAGTAATGGTTATAAGCACCATGACTCTCACTCTCACTTTGTAATATAATAAAATTATTAACTCTGTTTTCAAAATTTAAAACGACGAGTTTGTATGTAATGTAAATACATGACGTGTTGCTGTATCATGTATATAACATGTTGCTGTATCATGTATATAACATGTTGCTGTATCATGTGTATAACATGTTGCTGTATCATGTGTATAACATGTTGCTGTATCATGTGTATAATATGTTGCTGTAACATGTATATAACATGTTGCTGTATCATGTGTATAACATATTGCTGTATCATGTATATAACATGGTATATACATTATACAGCAACATGTTATATACATCATGTATATAACATGTTGCTACATCATGTATATAACATGATGCTTCATCATGTATATAACATGTTGCTTCATCATGTATATAACATGTTGCTACATCATGTATATAACATGTTGCTGTATCATGTATATAACATGTTGCTGTATCATGTATATAACATGTTGCTGTATCATGTGTATAACATGTTGCTGTATCATGTATACAACATGTTGCTGTATCATGTGTATAACATGTTGCTGTATCATGTGTATAATATGTTGCTGTATCATGTGTATAAAATGTTGCTGTATCATGTGTATAACATATTGCTGTATCATGTATATAACATGTTGCTGTATCATGTGTATAAAATGTTGCTGTATCATGTATATAACATGTTGCTGTATCATGTGTATAAAATGTTGCTGTATCATGTATATAACATGTTGCTGTATCATGTGTATAATATGTTGCTGTATCATGTGTATAAATGTTGCTGTATCATGTGTATAACATGTTGCTGTATCATGTGTATAACATGTTGCTGTATCATGTGTATAATATGTTGCTGTAACATGTATATAACATGTTGCTGTATCATGTGTATAACATATTGCTGTATCATGTATATAACATGTTGCTGTATCATGTGTATAACATATTGCTGTATCATGTATATAACATGGTATATACATTATACAGCAACATGTTATATACATCATGTATATAACATGTTGCTGTATCATGTATATAACATGTTGCTTCATCATGTATATAACATGTTGCTACATCATGTATATAACATGTTGCTGTATCATGTATATAACATGTTGCTGTATCCTGTATATAACATGTTGCTGTATCATGTATATAACATGTTGCTGTATCATGTATATAACATGTTGCTGTATCATGTATATAACATGTTGCTGTATCATGTATATAACATGTTGCTACATCATGTATATAACATGTTGCTTCATCATGTATATAACATGTTGCTACATCATGTATATAACATGTTGCTGTATCATGTATATAACATGTTGCTGTATCATGTATATAACATGTTGCTGTATCATGTATATAACATGTTGCTGTATCATGTATATAACATGTTGCTGCATCATGTATATAACATGTTGCTGTATCATGTATATAACATGTTGCTACATCATGTATATAACATGTTGCTACATGTATATAACATGTTGCTGTATCATGTATATAACATGTTGCTACATCATGTATATAACATGTCGCTACATCATGTATATAACATGTTGCTGTATCATGTATATAACATGTTGCTGTATCATGTATATAACATGTTGCTGTATCATGTATATAACATGTCGCTACATCATGTATATAACATGTTGCTGTATCATGTATATAACATGTTGCTGTATCATGTATATAACATGTTGCTACATCATGTATATAACATGTTGCTACATGTATATAACATGTTGCTGTATCATGTATATAACATGTTGCTGTATCATGTATATAACATGTTGCTGTATCATGTATATAACATGTTGCTCCATCATGTATATTACATGTTGCTGTATCATGTATATAACATGTTGCTGTATCATGTATATAACATGTTGCTGTATCATGTATATAACATGTTTGTTCATCAACTATATAACATGTTTGTTCATCAACTATATAACATGGTTGTTCATCAACTATGTAACATGTTTGTTCATCAACTATATAACATGGTTGTTCATCAACTATATAACATGGTTGTTCATCAACTATATAACATGGTTGTTCATCAACTATGTAACATGGTTGTTCATCAACTATGTAACATGTTTGTTCATCAACTATGTAACATGTTTGTTCATCAACTATGTAACATGTTTATGTTAATGTTATTTAGGAGGGAGTCTTAATATCACAACGACTTCTGTGTTATATAACAAACAACGTATTATTGTACTACTTGTGTAACATGTTGGTGACTCTCAGTGTGATGGACACTTGTCTATGAGAAGTTAGTTGTGTATATTTCGACCTTTAACTGAGGTCCTCTTCAGCAGGTACATGAGGAGGAAGAGCACCTCAACTGGAAGTCAGAATGTACAGCCAGGCCCCGCTTCACAGCGCTTTGCTTTACAGAGTTTCGCTAATGCAGCAGTTTTCAACTATACCTGTTCTTCATTTATTCAAACTTCCTGCAATAAATATATTCATCACTAACTATAAGCTAAGGACGACGATATTTTAAGTAATGTGTACTGTGTGTGTTTGTATTTTTTAAGCCTTACTCTATTGCATACTTAATATATGATAGTGTAAACATGTTATCAGGCTTTTATATGTATTTGAAAGTGAAAAAAAGGCTGTGTTTCACTTTACAGCGATTTTTGCATTACAGACCACAGTACGAGTGGTGATCGAACTCACGGCAAGTGAGTAGTAAAACTCCAGACCAGTGCTAACCTCCCTACGGTGTATAAATATACCTAGTTGGATGAATCTTATTTAGCCAGTTGACCAAGTTCTTTACGCACTGGCCTGGAGTTTTGAGACTCACTTGAAATGAGTTCGAGCCCCACCCGTACCGTATTTTGTTTGTAATCGTGTAATTATGATTTCGTGAGTCATGATGATCGCTTAACAGCAGCAGCTCAGAACCTAACCTGCCGTATAAGCGGGGCTTGCCGTATAAGCGGGGCCCGCCTATATAGAAAACTCTTCGATAAAAGAGAGTTGATGAGCTCCAATACTTTATTATGCAAATTCTCCAACACTGATGGGATGTACAATGGACGCAGTTATATTTTAGGCCTATATGGAAAAAATCTCTTTGGTAATCGAAAGTAACGGAAGCCAAGTTAACCTAGCCAAGGATTTAACTTAACATGGAGGTGTATGTTAAGTTAGGCTGGGGAACTGTCTTATTTTTAGTAACAAAAAATAAGCGCTTTCCCAATTTTCTCAAAATATAACTGTGCCCATTGGTAGAGTTATCTTAATATTGGAGTATATATATAATAACTTCAGCTCATCTAGATGTTATTATTCATCGTGGCTGGTTCTCTCTGGTGTAAGCATCAAGAACAACACAGAACATGTGCAATACATTTCCAAGATGTGAACAACGTATTCACATGTCTAGTTTAAATCAACTTATTCATTTTAGATGTTGGTTAAATTTACACAAAGATCGCATAGTAAAATGCAACGTCATAGAGAGTACATTAAACGTCACTGGACGTGAGTGAAGCACAACGAACAAGATGTGTTGTTCGTTATAGAGGAGTGTACGTAAGGGTCCCTCACCTCACACCAGAGCCAATAATATCTTGACACTATTTAGCTTATCTCTAATAAATAAAAGTCAATATTATGTATCAGAAGAGGAAATATACACAAGATATACACACTGAGAGATGTGTTTCAGTGTGTATGCTGACAGTTTACTCTCAGAATCATTTCATGGATTAAAGTGTTTTTATCTAGTGGCGCAAAGGTTAAGTGGAGTTAATATTACCCTCGAACAGACTTTAAACCTCATTAACCTAACCATTATGCTTGTATAAAGTGAAGGAAAACTGAACCTTAATGAGGTGAGGTGGACTGCTCAGTGACACAGGTGAGGTGGACTGCTCAGTGATACAGGTGAGGTGGACAGCTCAGTGATACGGGTGAGGTGGACTGCTCAGTGACACTGGTGAGGGGGACTGCTCAGTGACACATGTGAGGTGGACTGCTCAGTGACACTGGTGAGGTGGACTGCTCAGTGACACTGGTGAGGTGGACAGCTCAGTGACACTGGTGAGGTGGACAGCTCAGTGACACATGTGAGGTGGACTGCTCAGTGACACTGGTGAGGTGGACAGCTCAGTGACACATGTGAGGTGGACTGCTCAGTGACACATGTGAGGTGGACTGCTCAGTGACACATGTGAGGTGGACTGCTCAGTGACACAAGTGAGGTGGACTGCTCAGTGACACAGGTGAGGTGGACAGCTCAGTGACACATGTGAGGTGGACTGCTCAGTGACACAGGTGAGGTGGACTGCTCAGTGACACATGTGAGGTGGACAGCTCAGTGACACAGGTGAGGTGGACAGCTCAGTGACACATGTGAGGTGGACTGCTCAGTGACACAGGTGAGGTGAACTGCTCAGTGACACAGGTGAGGTGGACAGCTCAGTGACACATGTGAGGTGGACTGCTCAGTGACACATGTGAGGTGGACTGCTCAGTGACACATGTGAGGTGGACTGCTCAGTGACACAGGTGTGTACAACACTTATTGTTGCTACACACCTGTGTACAACACTGTTGTTGTTGCTACACACCTGTGTACAACACTGTTGTTAGTGGTGAATACTGCTGTTAGTGGCCTGCACTGTTGTTAGTGGTGAACACTGTTGCTAGTGGTGAACACTGTTGTTAGTGGTGAATGCTGTTGTTAGTGAACACTGTTGTTAGTGGTGTACACTGTTGTTAGTGGCCAGCACTGTTGTTAGTGGTGTGCACTGTTGTTAGGGTGAACACTGTTGTTAGTGGTGAATACTGTTGTTAGTGGCCAGCACTGTTGTTACTGATGAGCAGTGTTGTTAGTGGCCAGCACTCTTGTTAGTGGTGTACACTGTTGTTAGTGGACACCATTGTTGTTAGTGGACAACACTGTTGTTAGTGGTGAACACTGTTGTTGGTGGCCAGCACTGTTGTTAGTGGTGAGCAATATTGTTAGTGACCAGCACTGTTGTTAGTGGTCAGTACTGTTGTTAGTGATGAACACTGTTGTTAGTGGTCAGCACTGTTGTTAGTGGTGAACAGTTGTTAGTAGTGAACACTGTTGTTAGTGACCAGCACTGTTGTTAGTGGTGAACACTGTTGTTAGTGGTGAACACTGTTGTTAGTGGTGAACAGTTGTTAGTAGTGAACACTGTTGTTAGTGACCAGCACTGTTGTTAGTGGTCAGCACTGTTGTTAGTGGTGAACAGTTGTTAGTAGTGAACACTGTTGTTAGTGACCAGCACTGTTGTTAGTGGTCATCACTGTTGTTAGTGGTAAACACTGTTACTGTTGATCACTGTTGTTAGTGCTGATCACTTTTGTTAGTGAACAGAGTTGTTAGCGGTGATCACTGTTGTTAGTGGCGAGCACTGTTGTTAGTGGTGAACATTGTTGCTAGTAGCCAGCACTGTTGTTACTGGCCAGCACTGTTATTAGTGGCCAACACTTGTTAATGGCCAGCATTGTTGTTAGTGGCTAGGACTGTTGTTAGTGGCCAGCACTGTTGTTAGTAATAAACACTGTTGCTAGTGGCCAGCAATATTGTTAGTTGCCAGCACTGTTCTTAGTGGTGAACACTGTTGTTAATGTCCAGCACTGTTGTTAGTGATCAACACTGCTGTTAGTGATCAGCACTGTTGTTAGTGGCCAGCACTGTTGTTAGTGATCAGCACTGTTGTTAGTGGCCAGCACTGTTGTTAATGGCCAGCACTGTTAGTGGCCAGCACTGTTGTTAGTGGCCAGCACTGTTGCTAGTGGCCAGCAATGTTGTTAGTGGCCTACATGAGAGTTTTAGTCAGTCATGGTCTGATGAATTTTAAATACGAGTCTATATTAGTCTTTATGTTGTTATAATTGATAATAAGAATATTTATTAGATATTTGCATTTATGAATGTTGAGCTAGCCAGTGAGCGTCCTCTCTCCTGCAGCGAGTCTATCACCACTTGTGTGTGTGTGATATATATATATATATATATATATATATATATATATATATATATATATATATATATATATATATATATATATATATATATATATATATATATATGCTTGTTTTGCATTGTCTTGCTAAGATGCTCCCAGCCTTCAGCAGTCCGAAACTCAAGAAATATGACTCTCTCCTTAAGACCATGCTAGAGAGTGTATTGAATCTTTCCCTCGAAGATGGACAGTGGTTGCAAGCCTCACTTCCAGTCAGGCTTGGGGGGCTGGGAGTACGCAAATCCTCCCAGATTGCCCTACCAGTTTTCCTGTCCTCTTCCATAGCATCAAACGAGTTAATAAAACAAATTCTTCCGGACAACCTCAGTGACTCAGCAGGAATACAGGACCCTCGCTATGCCAGTGCCATCACTGAATGGGAGACTCTTGCTGCTCCAGCTCCAAAACCTAGTGCAGCACTGGCCTACAAACAGTCAAGTTGAGATGGCCCCATCGCTGAAAAGATGCTTGCCAACATGCTTAGGGGTGTAACATCGGACAGGGAGACTGCCCGTTTCCAAGCTGTGGGCGCACCTCACTCTGGGGACTTCCTCCAAACAGTTCCCATTTCGGCAAAGGGAACGCGCCTCGACCCTAAGTCATTGCAGTGGCTCTCCACCTTGCTGCCCCAATTCACACGGAATATACGTGTATTTGCGGCAATGCACAAGCCAACCAATATGGTCTACATGGTCTTAACTGTTCCAAAACCAAGGGTTGGAATGCAAGACACAATGAAATCAACGACATCATAAAGAGAATCCTTGCTACAGCTGGATGCCCAGCCGAAAGAGAGCCCCGATCACTAGCAGCCAACAATACTCACAACCCAGCAAACAACCCCGACGGGATCACCATCTATCCTTGGAAGAATGGCAAGCTCTTAGCATAGGACTATACCTTTGTGTCGATGCTGGCTGACACCTACATCCATCACAGTGTCGGACGACGGAGGAGCTGCTGACCGGAGGGAGGAGTACAAGATCGGCAAGTACAGGGACATAAGCCAACAGTATCAATTTGTCACATTGGGATCAGAGACCATGGGATCATGGGGGAAAAAAATTGCCACACTTTTCCTTAAAGACCTGGGTTCCAGACTCATCAACACCACCACGGACCCGAGGGCGGCCACTTTCAAGTCCCAGCACCTCAGCGTGGCAATCCAGAAGGGAAATGCTTGCTGTATAAATGGCTCGCGTCCAACTTCGGAGGAGCTGGAGGAGATTCATAATCATTGATGTATTGTACCAATGTATTCATGTTTGTGTTTTTTTGTCAATGTATTCTGTCTTTTAATAAAGTTCACATAGAGTATACGGGGTGGTAGGAGAAGAAAATATTCAAACAGCTCCAGGGAGAACCCAGAGTTTTCCCTGAGGTACTGTGAGGGTTCCCAGTCTAGTTCCAGAGGTGGTACCTCCCTATATATATATGTCGTGCCGAATAGGTAAAATTGGTAATGAGCAAGAACTCATTTAAAATTAAGTCTTTTCTAAAAATTTCTATTATACGTTTAAAGTTATATATTTTTTCATTTGTTAATGTAAAAAATAATAATTTTGTACCAAAAGAACCTTAAAAAACTTACCTAACCTTATTATAACAAGCGCAATTTAATTTGCCCTAATCCAACTAAATATATTTTATATAAGTTTATAATAATTTAATAATAAACAAACACAATGAAACATTTTTTTTTCGTAAGATTCAGAAGATTCAGAAGATTCGTAAGATTCAAGAAGTGCGTTGCTATTTAACCAAAATCGGCACGACTATATATATATTATATATATATATATATATATATATATATATATATATATATATATATATATATATATATATATATATATATAATCCTAGTGTACTTAACACTAGTGTAGTTAATAAGGAGTCATGGTAACACGTTACATACTGGACTGGTGGTGTAGTGGTCGTGTATATCTGACACTCAGTGCTTCCTTCATCTGTGAGTCAGCAGGTAGCTGATTGTTAGCTTAGTGCTGTAGCTGAGTGTTAGCTTAGTGTTGTAGCTGAGTGTTAGCTTAGTGCTGTAGCTGAGTGTTAGCTTAGTGCTGTAGCTGAGTGTTAGCTTAGTGCTGTAGCTGAGTGTTAGCTTAGTGCTGTAGCTGAGTGTTAGCTTAGTGCTGTAGCTGAGTGTTAGCTTAGTGCTGTAGCTGAGTGTTAGCTTAGTGATGTGGCTGAGTGTTAGCTTAGTGTTGTAGCTGAGTGTTAGCTTAGTGCTGTAGCTGAATGTTAGCTTAGTGATGTGGCTGAGTGTTAGCTTAGTGCTGTAGCTGAGTGTTAGCTTAGTGTTGTAGCTGAGTGTTAGCTTAGTGCTGTAGCTGAGTGTTAGCTTAGTGCTATGGCTGAGTGTTAGCTTAGTGTTGTAGCCGAGTGTTAGCTTAGTGTTGTAGCTGAGTGTTAGCTTAGTGTTGTAGCTGAGTGTTAGCTTAGTGTTGTAGCTGAGTGTTAGCTTAGTGTTGTAGCTGAGTGTTAGCTTAGTGTTGTGGCTGAGTGTTAGCTTAGTGTTGTGGCTGAGTGTTAGCTTAGTGTTGTAGCTGAGTGTTAGCTTAGTGTTGTAGCTGAGTGTTAGCTTAGTGCTGTAGCTGAGTGTTAGCTTAGTGTTGTGGCTGAGTGTTAGCTTAGTGCTGTGGCTGAGTGTTAGCTTAGTACTGTAGCTGAGTGTTAGCTTAGTGTTGTAGCTGAGTGTTAGCTTAGTGCTGTAGCTGAGTGTTAGCTTAGTGTTGTAGCTGAGTGTTAGCTTAGTGTTGTGGCTGAGTGTTAGCTTGTTGTGGCTGAGTGTTAGCTTAGTGTTGTAGCTGAGTGTTAGCTTAGTGTTAGCTTAGTGTTGTAGCTGAGTCTTAGCTTAGTGTTGTGGCTGAGTGTTGTGGCTGAGTGTTAGCTTAGTGTTGTGGCTGAGTGTTAGCTTAGTGTTGTAGCTGAGTGTTAGCTTAGTGTTGTAGCTGAGTGTTAGCTTAGTGCTGTAGCTGAGTGTTAGCTTAGTGTTGTGGCTGAGTGTTAGCTTAGTGTTGTAGCTGAGTGTTAGCTTAGTGTTGTAGCTGAGTGTTAGCTTAGTGTTGTAGCTGAGTGTTAGCTTAGTGTTGTGGCTGAGTGTTAGCTTAGTGCTGTAGCTGAGTGTTAGCTTAGTGTTGTGGCTGAGTGTTAGCTTAGTGTTGTAGCTGAGTGTTAGCTTAGTGTTGTAGCTGAGTGTTAGCTTAGTGTTGTAGCTGAGTGTTAGCTTAGTGTTGTGGCTGAGTGTTAGCTTAGTGTTGTGGCTGAGTGTTAGCTTAGTGTTGTAGCTGAGTGTTAGCTTAGTGTTGTAGCTGAGTGTTAGCTTAGTGCTGTAGCTGAGTGTTAGCTTAGTGCTGTGGATGAGTGTTAGCTTAGTGTTGTGGCTGAGTGTTAGCTTAGTGCTGTGGCTGAGTGTTAGCTTAGTGCTGTGGCTGAGTGTTAGCTTAGTGCTGTGGCTGAGTGTTAGCTTAGTGCTGTGGCTGAGTGTTAGCTTAGTGCTGTGGCTGAGTGTTAGCTTAGTGCTGTGGCTCAGTGTTAGCTTAGTGCTGTGGCTCAGTGTTAGCTTAGTGCTGTGGCTCAGTGTTAGCTTAGTGCTGTGGCTGAGTGTTAGCTTAGTGCTGTGGCTGAGTGTTAGCTTAGTGCTGTGGCTGAGTGTTGCTTAGTGCGTGGCTGAGTTTCTAGTGCTGGCTGAGTTAGCAGTGTTGGCTGAGTGTTGTTAGTGCGTGGCTAGTGTTATTATGTGTGGCTATGTTAGCTGTGTGCTGAGTGTTACTTAGTGTGTGCTGAGTGTTGTAGGCGGGCTGAGTAGAGAGTTGCTGAGTGTTCACTAGTGTTCACTAGTGTTGGTAGTGTTAGGCTGAGAGTGTTAGCTGAGTGCTGAAGCTGAGTGTTGTGGCTGTGTATGTGTTCTGAGTGCTGAAGCTGAGTGTTGTGGCTGAGTGCTGAAGCTGAGTGTTGTGGCTGAGTGCTGAAGCTGAGTGTTGTGGCTGAGTGCTGAAGCTGAGTGTTGTGGCTGAGTGCTGAAGCTGAGTGTTGTGGCTGAGTGCTGAAGCTGAGTGTTGTGGCTGAGTGTGTGGCTGAGTGTCTGAAGCTGAGTGTTGTGGCTGAGTGCTAAGCTGAGTGTTGTGGCTGAGTGCTGAAGCTGAGTGTTGTGGCTGAGTGTTGCTAGGCTGAGTGTTGTGGCTGAGTGCTGAAGCTGAGTGTTGTGGCTGAGTGCTGGACTGAGTGTTGTGGCTGAGTGTTGTGGCTGAGTGTTGTGGCTGAGTGCTGAGCTGAGTGTTGTGGCTGAGTGTTGTGGCTGAGTGTGTGGCTGAGTGTGGCTGAGTGTTGTGGCTGAGTGTTGTGGCTGAGTGCTGGCTGAGTGTTGTGGCTGAGTGTTGTGGCTGAGTGTTGTGGCTGAGTGCTGAAGCTGAGTGTTGTGGCTGAGTGTTGTGGCTGAGTGCTGAAGCTGAGTGTTGTGGCTATGGCAGTGTGTTGTGGCTGAGTGCTTGTGTGCTGAGTGTTGTGGCTGAGTGTTGTGGCTGAGTGTTGTGGCTGAGTGTTGTGGCTGAGTGCTGTGGCTGAGTGTTGTGGCTGAGGTTGTGGCTGAGTGTTGTGGCTGAGTGCTGAAGCTGAGTGTTGTGGCTGAGTGTTGTGGCTGAGTGCTGAAGCTGAGTGTTGTGGCTGAGTGCTGAAGCTGAGTGTTGTGGCTGAGTGTTGAAGCTGAGTGTTGTGGCTGAGTGCTGAAGCTGAGTGTTGTGGCTGAGTGTTGTGGCTGAGTGCTGAAGCTGAGTGTTGGGGCTGAGTGTTGTGGCTGAGTGTTGTGGCTGAGTGCTGAAGCTGAGTGTTGTGGCTGAGTGTTGTGGCTGAGTGTTGTGGCTGAGTGTTGTGGCTGAGTGCTCCAATAAACAGCACTGAGCTTCCAGGTCAGTTGAGAGGAGTGACAGTGTGTGTGTGTGTGTGTGTACTCACCTATTTGTGGCCCATCATCTTCACTGATCGCTACTAGGTCCTTTCTCTCCCTGCTCCTTGAGCTTTATCATACCTCGTCTTAAAACTATGTGTGGTTCCTGCCTCCACTACGTCGCTTGCCAGACTATTCCACTTCCTAACTAAAGAAATACTTCCTAATATCCCTTTGACTCATCTGAGTCTTCAATTTTCAATTGTGACCCCTCGTTTCCGTGTCCCATCTCTGAAACATCCTGTCTCGGTCCACCTTGTCAATTCCTCGCAGTATTTTGTATGTTGTTATCATGTCTCCCTTAACCCTCCTGTCCTCCAGTGTCGTCAGGCCGATTTCCCTTAACCTTTCTTCGTATGACATTACCCTTAGCTCTGGGACTAGTCTTGTTGCAAACCTAGGCACTTTCTCTAATTTCTTGACGTGTTTGACCAGGTGTGGGTTCCAAACTGGTGCTGCATACTCCAGTATGGGCCTGACGTACACGGTGTACAGTCTTGAAAGATTCCTTACTGAGGTATTGGAAGGCTATTCTCAGGTTTACCAGGCGCCCGTATGCTGCAGCAATTTTCTGGTTGATGTTCGACTCAGGAGATGTTGCTCGGTATTATACTCATCTCAAGATCCTTTTCCTTGAGTGTGACGGTGTGTGTGACAGGTGGTGACACGTGGTTTGCACTGTTTAAGAAGCACCACCTGGTGCACCAGCTGTGCACCTGAGTCACGTTCCTCTTAAGAAGACTCTCAACCTCACACTCGTCTTCCTCATACATTAACACAAAGCTTTAACCTTTATTTTTAGCTGCAAATGTGGAAGTTTTTTCTGGTTACGTAAAACTGTGTTAGTGTTTCTTGATGGTGTGTGTTGATGGTGTGTGTTAGCGTTTGTGTTGATGGTGTGTGTTAGTGTGTGTGTTGATGGTGTATGTTAGTGTGTGTTGTGTATGTTGATGGTGTGTGTTAGTGTGTGTTGATGGTGTATGTTAGTGTGTGTTGATGGTGTGTGTTAGTGTATGTTGATGGTGTGTGTTAGTGTGTGTTGATGGTGTGTGTTAGTGTGTGTTGATGGTGTGTGTTAGTGTGTGTGTTGATGGTGTGTGTTAGTGTGTGTTAATGGTGTGTGTTAGTGTGTGTGTTGATGGTGTGTGTTAGTGTGTGTTGATGGTGTATTAGTGTGTGTTGATGGTGTGTGTTACTGTGTTTATGGTGTGTTACTGTGTGTTGATGGTGTGTGTTAGTGTGTGTGTTGATGGTGTGTGTTACTGTTTGTTGGTGGTGTGTGTTACTGTGTGTTGATGGTGTGTGTTACTGTGTGTTGATGGTGTGTGTTAGTGTGTGTTAATGGTGTGTGTTACTGTGTGTTGATGGTGTGTGTTACTGTGTGTTTATGGTGTGTTACTGTGTGTTGATGGTGTGTGTGTTGATGGTGTGTGTTACTGTATGTTGATGGTGTGTGTTAGTGTGTGTGTTGATGGTGTGTGTACCTGTGTGTTGATGGTGTGTGTTAGTGTGTGTGTTGATGGTGTGTGTTATGTGTGTTGATGGTGTGTGTTAGTGTGTGTGTTGATGGTGTGTGTTAGTGTGTGTGTTGATGGTGTGTGTTAGTGTGTGTGTTGATGGTGTGTGTTAGTGTGTGTGTTGATGTGTGTGTTAGTGTGTGTTGATGGTGTGTGTTAGTGTGTGTGTTGATGGTGTGTGTTAGTGTGTGTGTTGATGGTGTGTGTTAGTGTGTGTTGATGGTGTGTGTTAGTGTGTGTGTTGATGGTGTGTGTTAGTGTGTGCTGATGGTGTGTATTAGTGTGTGCTGATGGTGTGTGTTAGTGTGTGCTGATGGTGTGTATTAGTGTGTCCTGAGGGTGTAAGTTAGTGTGTAATGTGGGTGTAAGTTAGTGTATATAATGGGTGTAAGTTAGTGTGTAATGTGGGTGTAAGTTAGTGTATATAATGGGTGTAAGTTAGAGTATATAATGGGTGTAAGTTAGAGTATATAATGGGTGTAAGTTAGTATATATAATGGGTGTAAGTTAGTGTACATCGTGGGTGTAAGGTACTGAATATAATGGGTGTAAGTTAGTGTATATCGTGGGTGCAAGTTAGTGTATATCGTGGGTGTAAGGTAGTCTATATAGTGGGTGTTCGTTAGTGTATATCGTGGGTGTAAGATAGTATATATCGTGGGTGTAAGTTAGTGTATATCGTGAGTATAAGTTAGAAACATATGTTAGTATATCTCAGACAACATTATAACTAGTAGTAAAGAGAGAGAAGAACTCCACAACTAACATATCCCGTCAGCATAACTAGGAAGATCGTCCAGCGACACTGTGAGAAGCACTCACCATCATGGTGTCAAGTTATCACTGTCCGGGTGAGACTTGAACCCTGACTTGAACGAAACCAAAAATTTGGTCATCTCAAAAATCTTGGATATTATTCTAACTCCACAAGACTTTGAAAAGGCAATAAATGACATGCCCATGCACTCTGCCCCAGGCCCGGACTCAAGGAACTCCGTGTTCATCAAGAATTGCAAGAAGCCCCTATCACGTGCATTCAGCATTCTATGGAGAGGGAGCATGAACACAGGGGTCATCCCACACACACTAAAAACAACAGACAGAGCCCCACTCCACAAAAGCGGGAGTTTAGCGAAGAACTACAGATCGATAGCACTAACATCCCATATCATAAAAATCTTTGAAAGGGTTCTGAGAAGTAAGATCGCCAACCACCTAGATACACATCAATTGCACAACCCAGGGCAACACGGGTTTAGAGCAGGTCTCTCCTGCCTGTCCCAACTACTGGATCACTATGACAAGGTCCTGGATGTTGTAGAGGATAAACAAAATACAGATGTAGTATACACAGACTTTGCAAAAGCTTTTGACAAGTGTGACCACAGTGTAATAGCGAACAAAATGCGTGATAAAGAAATAACAGGAAAAGTTGGTAGATGGATCTATAACTTCCTGACAAACAGAACACAAAGAGTAATAGTAAACAGAGTAAAGTCCCAGGCAGCTACGGTGAAAAGCTGTTCCACAAGGCACAGTACTCGCTCCCATTCTATTCCTCATCCTCATATCTGACAAACAGAGAAGAAAGCCATAGCTCTGTCTTCCTTTGCGGATGACACCCGGATTGCCATGACAGTGACCTCCATCTAAGACACCGCAAGACTCCAAGCGGACATCAACCAAATCTTCAAATGGGCCACTCAAAACAATATGAAGTTCAATGAGGAGAAATTTCAACTACTCAGATATGGAAAACTTGAGGAAATTAAAAATATATCAGGGTATACGACAAACTAACCATACAATAGAGCAAAAAAAGTAATGTGAAGAACCTGGGAGTGATAATGTCAGAGAATCTCGCCTTCAAAGACCACAACAATGTATCTACCACATCTGCTTGGAAAATGATAGGATGGATAATGAGAACCTTCAAAACTTGGGACGCCAAGCCCATGATGATTCTCTTCAAATTGCTTGTTGTCTCTAGGCTGGAATACTGCTGTACACTAACGGCCCCCTTCAAGGCTGGATACATTGCTGACCTGGAGAGTATACAAAGAACTTTCACGGCACACATAAGTACGATAAGACACCTAATTTACGTACGTCAGTTTGCGTGCGGCCAGCAGTAACAGCCTGGTTGATCAGACCCTGATCCACCATGAGGCCTAGTCTCAGACCGAGCCTCGGGGGCGTTGACCCCCGAAACCCTCTCCAGGTAAACTCCAGGTAAGTGACTGCTAAAACTCAAGAGGCCAGCGTGTTAACCACTGTACCAGGTGGCGCTAATAATAGTCATTCATTTAGGTGTATTACTGTACACCAGAGGAAGGCTATAATGGGCCACCACTGTGACCTTCAAGTGTGTACTATCTTCAATGTACTACACTCTAGTGAGTACTATCTTCACTGTACTACGCTCAAGTGTGTACTATCTTCACTGTACTTCCCTCATATATGTATTATCACACTTCGAATTTGCCTTTATAAACGAAGTACATTGTGTTGCCTTGGTGTACGTGGAGTACACTGTTGTATTGAACGTACATCACACGACACCACAACCCTGCTTGCCATCAATAACCAGCTTTAAGCAGGGTAGTCCACTGACTATTCCAGTGAATGACCCATTTATATACTGGTTACCTACCAGTTTGTGCTGGAGGTCTGCCAGTCAGGGTTAGAGGGAGGGGCCCCAGGGTAGTCTACCTTGCTTCTAGGGATCACCCTGATTGTTACAAAAGACGCGATATCTATTAGAAATAGACATCTCCAGTGAATACTAGAAAGGTCTGCCCCTCTAGCATTCAGCCTGTTACTGGGTTTTTATAACAAGTAGTCAGTATCCTGGTCCAGTTATCCGTAAATGTATAGTATCTTAGGATTTCAACTGAGAGGTTACTAACTAATCGAAATAAAATTAATGTTTATTAACAAAGTTAAAATGTCTAGGGTATCAAAGTAAATCAATTTAATATAAATTAGGATGTTAATTATAAACAATTAATTATGATTAATTATAAGCAATTATAAACAATACTAATATATATACAAGGGAGTATTTGTGTATGTGTGTGCTCCAGGTAGCTCGTTATGTCTCAAGACTCGACTTTAAACAGTGACTGACTAAACGCCAATCAGAACAGCTTGCTTGAACAGTGAAACGACCGATTCGCCGAAGCATTATAACAAGCAGCAGCAGCACAGTGTCAGGGACAAGGAGATAAAATAACGACCCTAACTGGGGACCATCAGCAGATCCTCCATAATAGTCACAAAACTCCCTTAATACTGAATCTAAATTCAGCATAACCAAATCCCCGACTGTGACGGTGCAGATTCCACAACGAATTAGGTCAGAAGCTACAGCTCAGGACCTGGGTGTCTTAAGAGTGTCAGTGAGACACAACCTCAGTAAAACGTCGAGAATCACAAAGTCTCGGCTGTGTTCTGTGAACAGAGTTACACAGTCCAGAGAAGTATGTTTCGTCTTACCACCGAACACATACTCTACCAGAGTGTAAATGACGAGGGTCAGCAGAGGACAGAGCTAGCAAGAGTCTCCAAGCTCAGGTGATCACGCCACTGGTCACGTGACTCGCCCAGCACTCCAGAGAAGCCGGCAGTATAACAAGCGAAGTGCTAGTTACATAGGTAGTTAGCCAAGGCGGGTACTTACTCAACACTCTCGAACAATGAGCACAAAGTGTAAATTGTTATATCCTACCTAATAATATAGCTAAGTCAAAATAATAATATAAAGCAAGATATTAACGATTTAGCTAATATCGAAAATATCAGCAATATAAAATTATAAGAAAAGGTAATATACATCATAATTACAATAGATATATATGTACAAACATTGGGCCCCAATCTGGGGTCTTCACAAGCCTCGGGAAGCTTAACACTTTACTACAGTCTGCACTCTGTATGGATGTCTAAACCTGTAACTGGTGAGTTCTCATACTCTCTCTCTCTCTCTCTCTCTCTCTCTCTCTCTCTCTCTCTCTCTCTCTCATTCACTCACTGTTGTCAACTCAACTTCTATTATGGGATGTGTTAAATACACTGTATACAGTGTAAATACCTGTAAATATGTGTGGTGGTGGGACAATCTGTTTAATCAGAAAACAAACATCTGGTAAATGTTCCTCAGTCTGTGTTATGTTGACTGTATTTACATTATACACGACTATGTACAACAGGCCATTCAGAAGTACCTATGTTCATGATATGGAAGCTTATCCTCGAGCAATGTGTTGCAGGTTGCATTGCTTTATTGTTGCTTGGGATAGCGGCTTATATTACTTTAATGTTGCTTAGCACTTGGGCAATAATGCCAGCAGCGTGAGTCAGGTGTTTAGTGACGCCATGTACGTTGCGTGCTTTGTCTCAATTATCTCTGCAGTGTTGTTGACACAATGCTCATTCTATTACCGTTGAATGCTGCTATATTTTAAGCGCTTTACAGCTTCGTGATTTAAGTTAATGTCTGATCCTTCAACATTGTGTCTCCATCTGGTGCTCCTGAGGCACTTGTTTGTGTCCGTCTAGGCCCCTCACTTTGCTCTCTTACTCGTGGCTACCTAACACCTGATGTTTGGCTGGTAATAGACTTATTGAGAGGTCACGTGTCAGCAGCCCAGGGTTGACCCTCGGTGAATGTGCTTCTCTTGTGCTCGAATTAGTAAAACTTACTCTCCATGATAGAAAGAATTAGAGGAGCCAGTAACGTCATACTAGTTTTGAGCGTTTTACTATACAGAAACTGTTATTATTATCACATTTTCCTGAAGTCTAGCCTAAGTAATTTTTCAAATCATTGGGGAATTAGGGTCAAGATGTGCGGTGGTTGACCGAGCACTAACTAGCATTTGTTCACGTTGCATTGTATTGGAAGGCGCAGGTGTATACATCTAGCTTGTGATGTGAGGGCTTTGTGCATAGCAGCTTTCTTAAGTTTACTGTTCTAAGTGTGTCACTGTATACTGGAGAAATATAGCTGAAGAGGAGTCAGCCTGGGCAGTCTCATAAAGACTTTATTGCGAGAAAGAAATAACTGGAGTAACCTGAGTGAGCTCCTGTAGATAATGTTGCTTGACCACGTTGAAGACTCTCTTAGTCCAGACGGTTGTGTGTTTCCAGATCATGTATTTATATCAGTAACTCACACCTATAAATCTGCAGACACGTTAGAAACTATTTCTTTCAGAGAGACCCTTTGTACCGACAGTACTCTGATGATAGTGAGTACCGGCAGTACTCTGATGATAGTGAGTACCGACAGTACTCTGATGATAGTGAGTACCAACAGTACTCTGATGATAGTGAGTACCGACAGTACTCTGATGATAGTGAGTACCAACAGTACTCTGATGATAGTGAGTACCGACAGTACTCTGATGATAGTGAGTACCGACAGTACTCTGATGATAGTGAGTACCGACAGTACTTTGATGATAGTGAGTACCGACAGTACTCTGATGATAGTGAGTACCGACAGTACTCTGATGATAGTGAGTACCGATGGAGGAAGTTTGCAGGTGGCGGAGTGACACTGTGAGTGATCAACATCCACGTACCTGCAACCAACAGTCACAGACAACTAACATCACAACTAACAGTCACAGACAACTAACATCACAACTAACAATCACAGACAACTAACATTACAACCAACAGTCACAGACAACTAACATTACAACCAACAGTCACAGACAACTAACATTACAACCAACAGTCACAGACAACTAACATCACAACTAACAGTCACAGACAACTAACATCACAACTAACAGTCACAGACAACTAACATCACAACCAACAGTCACATACAACTAACATCACAACTAACAGTCACAGACAACTAACATCACAACTAACAGTCACAGACAACTAACATCACAACCAACAGTCACAGACAACTAACATCACAACTAACAGTCACAGACAACTAACAGTCACAGACAACTAACATCACAACTAACAGTCACAGACAACTAACATCACAACTAACAGTCACAGACAACTAACATCACAACTAACAGTCACAGACAACTAACATCACAACCAACAGTCACAGACAACTAACATCACAACTAACAGTCACAGACAACTAACATCACAACTAACAGTCACAGACAACTAACATCACAACTAACAGTCACAGACAACTAACATCACAACCAACAGTCACAGACAACTAACATCACAACTAACAGTCACAGACAACTAACATCACAACTAACAGTCACAGACAACTAACATCACAACCAACAGTCACAGACTAACATCACAACCAACAGTCACAGACAACTAACATCACAACTAACAGTCACAGACAACTAACATCACAACTAACAGTCACAGACAACTAACATCACAACTAACACTCACAGACAACTAACAACATCAGGACCTTCCAAGTGTCGACTGTACCACACACGAACTTGGTCAAACTATCGCCAACTATTCCTAACTCCAGAGGCTTCGAGAGATTACTGACGACGACTCATTCTATAATATGGATGATAACCCATAAGTTTGAAGTATTACTCAAATAAAGTTGGAATCGTTGGAATTAAATCAAATACTCGAGAATGCCTTTTCTTATCGGCTTCAATCTTTTGCCTTTGGTGTTATTTATTAAAACACAGCTGGTCACTCACCCTGACCTGTGAAAATTTCAATTTCACAGTTTTATTGGGCAAATTATGTCCAATGTAATAACTAGAGAACTCCTCTTCTGATCGGCCTCAAACTTTAAACGCTTGTGTATCTTGTAAGTTATTATTTAAATATAAAATTTGGGTTGTGTGGAAGCCAATTTGTCTTTTTTTTGCCAGTTTTATCAAACTGAAATTTTTTTAAATATAAAATCAAATCTTTTTTCTTACAATATTGTACAGAATTTTATAAAGAATGTAAATATTAAAAGTGAATCGAAAGAGAATCAAAATCCATGGTTTATGGTGTTTTATGGTACTTTATGGTGTTTAATGATTTTTGTGGTATTTAATGTTTTATGGTGTTTAATGATGTTTATGGTGTTTTATGATTTATGTATTTTATGACGCTTTATGGTGTTTTATGATGTTTTATGGAATTTTATGATGCTTTATGGTGTTTTATGATTTATGAAATTTTATGGTGCTTTATGATGTTTTATGGAATTTTATGATGCTTTATGGTGTTTTATGATGTTTTATGGTATTTTATGATGCTTTATGGTGTTTTATGATGTTTTATGGTATTTTATGATGCTTTATGGTGTTTTATGATGTATGGTATTTTATGATGCTTTATGGTGTTTCATGATGTTTTTATGGTATGTTATGATGCTTTATGGTGTTTTATGATGTTTTATGGTATTTTATGATGCTTTATGGTGTTTTATGATGTTTTATGGTATTTTATGATGCTTTATGGTGTTTTATGATGTTTTATGGTATTTTATGATGCTTTATGGTGTTTTATAGTGTTTTATGATGTTTTATTGTGTTTGTGGTGTTTTTTGGTGTTTTATTATGCTTTTTGATGTGTTTAATGTTTTATGGTGTTTGTGGTGTTTTATGGTGTTTTATTATGATTTTTGATGTGTTTAATTTTTATGGTGTTTAATGGTGTTTTATAGTGTTTGATGATGTTTTATGGTGTTTATGGTGTTTAATGGTGCTTTATATTTTATGATGTTTTATAGTGTATTATGATGTTTTATAGCGTATTATGATGTTTTATGGTGTTTATTGGTATTTTATGGTTCTTTATGGTGTTCGTATGTTCATGGTATTTTATGGTTCTTTATGGTGTTCGTATGTTCATGGTGTTATGATGGTTTTGGTGTTTTTAAGTTTAAGGAAACTTTCATATTTCTGTCGTTTCCTTTACAACTAATTTTATAATAATAATAATAATAATAATAATAATAATAATAATAATAATAATAATAATAATATCTTTATTTTCTACAAGTACATGTACAAGGTATACAGTCCTAGCTGATATCAAAGCCGCTTGTTATGCAGAGCATTTCAGGCAAATTAGGTAAGTTTTGTCCCAGGATGCGACCCACACCAGTCGAATAACACCCAGGTACCCATTTTATTGATGGGTGAACATAGACAACCAGAGTAAGGAAACACGTCCAATGTTTCCACCCCTTTCGCCGGGAATCGAACCCGGACCCTCACCGTGTGAAGCGAGAGCTTTTGCCACCAGGCCACGGGGCCAGTATTAGATCGGCTTCAAACTTTCAACGGTTATGTAATGTATTTTGAGCAACATTCCTGGTCATGTTGCAGTTGTTGTGTGTTGCGTCCTCTGCTCAGACCCAATGTTAATAATTAATGTATGTATATGGCGAAGATCTTCATTAGATAGCTAAAATAGAGATGTTCTGCCTTATATTATTATCTGCCATTATATACTTAGCTATGTCGTTAGGTAGGATATTATGTTTTACTGTGCTCACTGTTCAAGAGTTAGCTAATTATTGGCTAGGATGTTTACCTTCCTGCCCTACCACTGTGAGTGACGTCATCATACCCAGTGCTGGGTTGGCCTCAGGTACCTGCTGGCCTCTCTTGGCAGACACATCAAGCCCTCACCCTGGTGGTTGAATTCCTCTCTCAAGGCTCATTTTCGAGTTCTACCTTCGGTGAATTTGTTGACTCAGCTAACTGACTCTGCCTTGTCGGCAGTTTTGTGTTACTTTGAGGCCGGGATTATTCTAAGTCGGGCTGGGTGATGATAGTACTGAGTCTAACTCTATCGTTTTTATTTCTCCATATTAATATATCGGTTGAAATAGATTCTTAAGTTTAATACAATTATACAAAAATGTACATACCAAGGGAAGTGCAGGAGCTTGACTCCTTATTTATGTCCAATATTTTAATTTTGTACATATATATATTCTGCTAGACAACTTTACTAGCAAAGATCTTAAATTTTATCTATTTTTTTTTTTGTGATTCCGAATTCTTATATTACAACTTCTTGTAACAAAACCGGAAACAGTCCAACTGTTAGACCGGGATAAATTACCTAACTACCGACCAGCCTCTGTTGTTGTTGCAGTTGTTGTGGTAGTGTTGTTGTTGTTGCAGTTATTGTGGTAGTATTGTTGTTGTTGTGGTAGTGTTGTTGTTGTTGCAGTTGTTGTGGTAATGTTGTTGTTGTTGCAGTTGTTGTGGTAGTGTTGTTGTTGATGTTGCAGTTGTTGTGGTAGTGTTGTTGTTGATGTTGCAGTTGTTGTGGTAGTGTTGTTGTTGATGTTGCAGTTGTTGTGGTAGTGTTGTGATGTTGCAGTTGTTGTGGTAGTGTTGTTGATGTTGCAGTTGTTGTGGTAGTGTTGTTGTTGATGTTGCAGTTGTTGTGGTAGTGTTGTTGTTGATGTTGCAGTTGTTGTGGTAGTGTTGTGATGTTGCAGTTGTTGTGGTAGTGTTGTTGTTGATGTTGCAGTTGTTGTGGTAGTGTTTGTTGTATGTTGCAGTTGTTGTGGCTAGTGTTTTGCTGTTGATGTGCAGTTGTTGTGGTAGTGTTGTTGTTGTGTTGCAGTTGTTGTGGTAGGTTGTTGTTGTTGTTGCAGCTGTTGTGGTAGTGTTGTTGTTGATGTGCAGTGTTGGTGGTAGTTGTTGATGTTGCAGTTGTTGTGAGTTGTTGTTGTTGATGTGTGTTGCGGAGTGTGTGTGCTGTGGGTAGTGTTGTTGTTGAGTTGTTGTTGTGTAGTGTTATGTGCAGTTGTTGTGGTAGTGTTGTTGCTGATGCTGCAGCTGTTGTGGTAGTGTTGTTGTTGCAGTTGTTGCAGTTTGTGTGCGTGTGTAGTGTTGTGATGTTGCAGTGTTGTGGCAGTGTTATTGATGTTGCAGTTGTGTGGTAGTGTTTTGTTGATGTTGCAGTTGTTGTGGTAGTGTTTGTTGATAGTTGTTGAGTTGTTGATGTGGTTGTTGTGGTAGTGTTGTTGTTGTGTTGCAGTGTTGTGGTGTTGTTGATGTTGCAGTTGTTGTGGTAGTGTTGTTGTTGATGTGCAGTTGTTGTGGTATGTTGATTGTTGATGTTGCAGTTGTTGTGGTAGTGTTGTATTGTGTTGCAGTTGTTTGGTAGTGTTGTTTTGATGTTGCAGTTGTTGTGGTAGTGTTGGGTGTTGCAGTTGTTGTGGTAGTGTTGTTGTTGATGTTGCAGTTGTTGTGGTAGTGTTGTTGTTGATGTTGCAGTTGTTGTGGTAGTGTTATGTTGTTGCAGTTGTTGTGGTAGTGTTGTTGTTGTTGTTGAAGTTGTTGTGGTAGTGTTGTTGTTGTGTGCAGTTGTTGTGGTATTGTGTGTGATGTTGCAGTTGTTGTGGTATGCCTTGTCGATGATGAGGTGCGCAGTGTTGCTGATGCTGCAGTTGATGTGAGGCTGTCTGTTGAGTGTGCAGTGTGGGCAGGGGGTTGTGATGTGGCAGCTGGTTGTGGTAGTGGCCATTGTTGATGTTGCAGTAGTTGGGCAGTGTTGAGCTGATGGGCGCAGGGGTTGAGCTGGAGTGTGGAGTTGTCGATGTGCAGTTGTTGTGGAGTGTTGTTGTTGACGTGGACGTTGTGTGGAGCTGTTAGGTGAGCAGTTGTTGTGAGTGTTGAGGGCAGTTGTTGGATGATTGGATGTGCAGCTGTTGTTGGTAGTGTTGATGCTGATGGCATTGTGTTGATGCTGTAGTTGTTGTCGTGTTGTTGATGCTGCAGCTTGCTGTGGTAGTGTTGTCTGATGTCTGCACGTTGTTTGGAGTGTCTGTTGTGATGCTGCAGCTGTGTGGCAGTGTTGTTGTTGATGCTGCAGCTTGTTGTGGAGTGTTCCTTGTTCGTTGATGCTGCAGCTTGTTGTGGTAGTGTTGTTGACTGCTTGCAGTTGTTGTCGTGGTCATATTGTTGATGGCAGCGTGTGCAGTCTTGTTGTTGGCTAGCTTGTTGGGAAATTGCGTTGATGTTGCAGCTTGCTGTGGCTAGTGTTGTTGTTGATCGCTGCAGGGTTGTGGTAGCGTTCTTGTTGATGTTGCAGTTTTGTGGTAGGTTGTGTATCTGCAGCTTGCGTTTGTTGAAGTAGTGCGGTAGGTATTGTGATGCTGCAGTTGTTGGGCAGTACGTGTGCAGCTTGTTGCAATTGGGGACATGTATGCTGTTGTGATTGCAGTGTTTTCATGTGATGCTGCAGTTGTTGTGGTAGTGCTGGATGTGCATGCTGGAGGGGAATTGCTGATGTGCAGCTGTTGCGCTCGCTGCCTGGGCAGTGTTGATGGCAGTTGTTTGTTGATGCTTGCAGCTGTTGTGGAAGCTGATGCTGATGTCTGCAGTTGTTGTGGAGTGTTGTTATTGGTTGTCTGCAGCTGTTGTGGCAGTGTTGTTGCTGATGCTGCAGTTGTTGTGGTAGTGCTTGAGGCTGCAGTTGTTGTGGTAGTGTTGTTTTTGAGGTTGCAGTTGTTGTGGTAGTGTTGTTGTTGAGGTTGCAGTTGTTGTGGTAGTGTTGATGTTGCAGTTGTTGTAGTAGTGTTGTTGTTGGTGTTGCAATTGTTGTGGTAGTGTTGTTGTTGGTGTTGCAGTTGTTGGAGTATTGGTGTGATGATGTTGCAGTATTTTCTGTTGTTTTATTGCACTTGGAAGCAAGATAGAGAGGGACGCAAGTGTTGGAAGCAAGATAGAGAGGGACGCAGGTGTTGGAAGCAAGATAGAGAGGAACGCAGGTGTTGGAAGCAAGATAGAGAGGGAGGCAGGTGTTGGAAGCAAGATAGAGAGAGACGCAGGTCTTAGAAGAAAGATAGAGACCGAAGGAGGTGTTGGAAGCAAGATAGAGACCGAGGCAGGTGTTGGAAGCAAGATAGAGAGGGACGCAGGTGTTGGAAGCTAGGTAGAGAGGAAGGCAGGTGTTGGAAGCAAGATAGAGAGGGACGAAGGTGTTGGAAGCAAGATAGAGAGGGACGCAGGTGTTGGAAGCAAGATAGAGAGGGACGCAGGTGTTGGAAGCAAGATAGAGAGGGACGCAGGTGTTGGAAGGGACAACCAACCAGCATGAGTCTGGTGGTCGTCAGGAAATGCTGAAATCACATTTAGGAATGTAAATTGAGCTGTGGAGTGTGTCCTTGTCCGTGTGTCAACACTGCTCCAGCTTCCTGCGTGTCCTTGTCCGTGTGTCAACACTGCTCCAGCTTCCTGCGTGTCCTTGTCCGTGTGTCAACACTGCTCCAGCTTCCTGCGTGTCCTTGTCCGTGTGTCAACACTGCTCCAGCTTCCTGCGTGTCCTTGTCCGTGTGTCAACACTGCTCCAGCTTCCTGCGTGTCCTTGTCCGTGTGTCAACACTGCTTCAGCATCCTGCGTGTCCTTGTCCGTGTGTCAACATTGCTTCAGCATCCTGCCCTAGCTTAAAACATCATTTATTTCGCTAAAACATCATGTGGAGAAAAATTCTCCAGAAAGGGGATATCAGCCCTTTCAGCCCTACAGCCCTCTTCAGCCCCCTGAGGGACTCAGCCCTCCACAGGGGCTGATAGCCTCTCTTGCTTCCGCATAAACAGTTTAATGAAATCCACATGCAGCTAGAGCGTCACAAGTCACGCCACCTCTCGCGTTCCTGTAATAAGAGTGACAGTGGAATGGAAAAATGACTCTTTACCTTAGCAGGGCAGTAACAGGAAAACCCTGCACCACTTTGCTTACAATGTGGGACAATAATGAACTGTCGTCGATAGTTATATATACCAGGAAATCTATCATTTGTATTGAATACTGTGACGATGTCAAGCAGGAAGGGAAATCATGCTGAAGTCAGCAATTTAGGGCCGCGCCCAGGGCGAAGTACGCAGATGAGCTCAGATTGCTTTAAGAAACGAACGGGAAGACATGCTTCACGCGGGGAGAACGGACATAGAACACTAGTGATCCGCGAGTTTTTGTTCTCGTTCAGTGACAATCTCAACATTCGAGGTATAACTATAATATAATGAATTGTGATCTTACTGTTGTGAAAATACCACGAATCAAAGGACAAACCTTGATTTAGTGTAGTGTAACAATTCGTGTTGTGGAACCTCAACTGAGAGGACAGTGCAACAGTACGAAAGACACTACTGCTCCAATCAGTCCACCTATACCTGTCGTATGTGGTGTTGTCGACACCACCGCTCATGTTACAAAGAGCAAGGAAGGTCACAATCTCTTGTTAAACCTAAACTGCAGCTTCGAGTAGACACAAGGTCATTGAGGCTGTCCTATAGACGCCAGTTAGGTGTGGGCTTTTGAGCCCAAACAAGTATCACTTCATTCAGCATTACGTTCAAGTGAAATGCTGAAATATACGCTTCTTTGAGGCAACTTCTTAATCCCCCTTTATCCCTCATCAGTTCCAGATCCCGTCGAAGGAGCCCTTCTGGGTGCAGCTGCAGAACGGTTCAGTCAGCACCGAAGCTAAGTATCCTTCATTCTCCAGAAGCCCTTACACATCATATATCACCCTAAAACATTGTATATCACGTTAAAACATCACATATCACGCTAAAACATCATATATCATGCTAAAACATCATATATTACGTTAAAACGACACACATTACGTTAAAACATCACATATCACGCTAAAACATCATATATCATGCTAAAACATCATATATCATGTTAAAACATCATATATCATGTTAAAACATCACATATCATGTTAAAACATCATATATCACGTTAAAACATCACATATGCTAAAACATCATATATCACGCTAAAACATATATCACGCTAAAACATCATATATCACGTTAAAATATCATATATCACGCTAAAACATCATATATCACGTTAAAATATATATCACGCTAAAACACGATGTATCGTGGTGAACATGACTCGCTCAGTGCCGCTCAGTGCTAAAGTAACCTAATCGATCGTGGCTGTGTCAACACACACTCTTTCTGTCTCTCTCTCACTCTCACTCTGTCTCTCTCTCTCACTCTCTCTCTCACTCTCACTCTGTCTCTCTCTCTCACTCTCTCTCTTTATTACACAGGGTTTGACAAGGTTAGGTTAGGGATCCCTAACTTTATCGACAAGATGAGGATTCCTAACTTTATTGACAAGCTAAGAGCTGTTACCTACATCAGCTCACTTAAAAGCATTTTTATTGTTATGAAACATACAAGTAGGGAACAGTATGAAGTTGGAGCCATCTGTGGGCCAGTATTTTCATTTGATCAACTGACTTTATCTCGTTGACATCATAATGCTGTACGAATGTGTTCCAGACTCGAGTCATCCTGGGGATAAATGATCTCAGATGAAGTGATGTTCTGGAGAAGGGTACAGCCAGAGTGAAGTTGATGCTTTCTGCCCGTCTTGTGGTATAGAAGCTTACTTCTCGCTGTCCTCAAAGTGGAGCCAAGTGTGGTACTTTAACAATGTTGGCCTTGTACATAACAGTAAGGCCACCCACATACCTCCTGTGTTGAAGGCTCTGCTGAAATGACAAATCTATCCAGGATGGGTCCAGGCGAGAGATGAGGCGTCTTGCTCTGTTCTCTACTCTGTCAAGCAGTCGCAGATGAGAGGGGGGCAGGCAGACCAATAAAGTGGAGCATACTCAAGGTGTGAGTGTACTTGTGCCTAATACAGAATCTTGCAACTCTTATTGTCAAGCAAATGCGAGATACGTCGAAGAGCTGTAAGCTTCCTGGCTGCCTTGTTTGCAAGATTTACAACGTGGTTCTTCATGGTCAGTTTGGAGTCAAATTTCACCCCAAGGATATCAACTTCTTCCCCAGGTACCAACAATCTCCCATTCATACTTAGTACTGCTCCGGCATTACCATCATGGTGCCTAGAGACCATCATTATTTGTGTTTTCTCAGGTCCAAATGTTACCTTCCATCGGTTTCCCCAAGCTGATATAGCTCTTAGCTGGTGATTGATGTAACTTAGAGCAGCTGGCATTTCTTCTCTTGGATAAGTAAATGTCAGAGTACAGTCGTCTGCATATGCATGGGATTCTGGGATGAGATGAAAAAGGTTATTGAAGTAGACATTCCATAACACTTGCCCCATTAGGATGTCTTGCTGATTCTGTCCCATTGAGAACTACCCTTAGAGATCTACCATGAAAGTAATCACTGAGGAGACATAGTGTAGAGCCTGCAATTCCCAGTGCTTGCAGTTTTGCCAAGAAGCCCTGGTGCCACACTCGGTCGAAAGCACCAGCAATGTCCAGTACTACCACACAGCTGACTTTGGATTCATCCAGTGACTGGTGCCATTTAGTGGAGAGGTTTAACAACAGATCAGCAGCAGAGTAACCTTTCCCGAAGCCATATTGACGGTCACAAAGTAGTGAGTGGTAGTCAAGAAACTCTGTCATTTGTCTTGAGATTATTGTCTCAAGGATCTTGCCATTGATTGGCAGGAGTGACACTGGTCTTTAGTTGCTGATTTCTGCTCTGCTCTTCTTTTTGTGAACTGGGACTACATTTGCCTTTTTCCACAGAGAAGACCATTTACACTGTACTAGGCAGTGTTGAAAGATGCGAATTAGAGGTGCTGCTAACTGGTCTGCACATCTACTCTCTCTCTCTCTCTCTCTCTCTCTCTCTCTCTCTCTCTCACTCAACACAGCTGTCAGTTAAGCCGGCGTCTCCCTCCATCTTACTGTAACCATCCTCACCTTAATTGTTCCTACATTATAATTAAGACTAGTGGAGGTGGTTGTGATGGTGGTAGTGGTGATGGTAAAGGTGGTGGTAGTGGTGATGGTAGTGGTGGTGGTGGTAGTGATTTTTGTGATGGTGGTAGTGGTGATAGTAAAGGTGGTAGTGGTGATGGTGGTGGTGGTAGCGGTGGTGGTAGTGGTGAAGGTAGTGGTCGTGGTGGTGGTGATACTGGTGGTGGTAGTGATGGTGGTAGTAGTGGTGGTACTGGTGATGGTAGTAGTCGTGGTGGTGATGGTACAGGCCGTGGTGGAAGTGGTGATGGTAGTGGTCGTGGTGGTGGTGGAAGTGGTGATGGTAGTGGTCGTGGTGGTGATGGTGGTAGTGGTGGTGGTACTGGTGATGGTAGTATTGGTGATGGTAGTGATCGTGGTGATGGTTGAAGTGGTGATGGTAGTGGTGGTGATGGTAGTGGTTGTGGTGGTAATGGTGGTGGTTGTGATGATAATAGTGGTGATGGTGATAGTGGTGACGGTGGAAGTGGTAGTAGTGATGGTAGTAGCGATGATTGTAGTTATGGTCGTAGTGGTGATAGTGGTAGTAATGTTGGAAGCGGTGGTGGTAGTGATGAGGGTGATAGTGATGAAGGAGGTAGTGGTGAAGGTGGTAGTGGTGATGGTAGTAGTGCTGGTGCTGGTGAAGTGATGGGGGGATAGTGGTTGAGGTGCTTGTGTAGTGATGATGGTGGTAGTGCTAGTGGAGTGGTGTAATGGTATAGTGGTAGTGATTCTGAAATGATGTTAGTAGTGGTGGTGGTAGTGGTGGTGGTAGTGGTGGCGGTATAATGGTGGTGGCGGTAATGGTGAAACTCAACTAGTGATGTTGGTGGTGGTAGTAGTTTTGAGGCTGGTAATGGAGATGTAGTGATGGTGCCAGTGTAGTGGTGATGTAGTGATGGTGCCAGTGTAGTGGTGATGTAGTGATGGTGCCAGTGTAGTGGTGATGTAGTGATGGTGGCAGTGTAGTGGTGATGTAGTGATGGTGCCGGTAGTGGTGATGAGTGATGGTGCCGGTGTAGTGGTGATGCAGTGGCGATGCAGCGGCGATGTAGGGTGATGCAGCGATGGTGCTGGGAGTGGGATGAGTGATGGGCCGGTGTAGGGTGATGTAGTGGTGATGAGCGATTGGTGCCGGTGTAGTAGTGATGAGTGATGGTGCCGGTGTAATGGTGATGTAGTGGTGTGCCGGTATAGTGGTGATGTAGTGGTGATGCCGGTGTAGTGGTGATGTAGTGGGGTGCTGGTGTAGTGGTGATGAGGGGGTGCCGGTGTAGTGGTGATGAGTGATGGTGCCGGTGTAGTGGTGATGTAGTGATGGTGCCGGTGTAGTGGTGATGTAGTGATGGTGCCGGTGTGGTGGTGATGTAGTGATGGTGCCGGTGTAGTGGTGATGTAGTGATGGTGCCGGTGTAGTGGTGATGTAGTGATGGTGCCGGTGTAGTGGTGATGTGGATGGGCCGGTGTAGGGGATGAGGATGGGCCGGTGGGGTGGTGATGAGTGAGGGCCGGTGTAGTGGGATGAGTGATGGTGCCGGGTAGTGGGATGAGTGGTGGTGCCGGTGTAGTGGTGATGTAGTGATGGTGCCGGTGTAGTGGTGATGTAGTGATGGTGCCGGTGTAGTGGTGATGTAGTGATGGTGCCAGTGAGTGGGGATGAGTGAGGTGACGGTGGGATGTAGTGATGGGCCGGTGTAGTGGTGATGTAGGATGGTGCCGGTGAGTGGGATGTAGTGGTGGTGCCGGTGTAGTGGTGATGTAACGATGGGCCGGTGCAGTGATGGGCCGGTGAGTGGGATGAAGTGACGGTCGGTGGGTGGTGATGCAGCGGTGGAGCCAGTGTAGTGGTGATGAGTGATGGTGACGGTGTGGTGATGCAGTGATGGTGCCGGTGTAGGGTGATGCAGCGATGGTGCGGTGAGCGGTGATGAGCGGCGGTGCCGGTGTAGTGGTGATGTAATGATGGTGCCGGTGTAGTGATGGTGCCGGTGTAGTGGTGATGTAGTGATGGTGCCGGTGTGGTGGTGATGTAGTGGTGGTGCCAGTGTAGTGGTGATGTAGTGATGGTGACGGTGTGGTGATGTAGTGATGGTGCCGGTGTAGTGGTGATGTAGTGATGGTGCCGGTGTAGTGGTGATGTAGTGATGGTGCCGGTGTAGTGGTGATGTAGTGGTGGTGCCGGTGTAGTGGTGCTGTAGTGGTGGTGCCGGTGTAGTGGTGATCTAGTGATGGTGCCGGTGTAGTGGTGATGTAGTGGTGGTGCCGGTGTAGTGGTGATCTAGTGATGGTGCCGGTGTAGTGGTGGTGCCGGTGTAGTGGTGATGTAGTGATGGTGCCGGTGTAGTGGTGCTGTAGTGATGGTGCCGGTGTAGCGATAGTGGTGGTGGCGGTGGTGTAGTGATGGTGTTGGTGTAGTAATGGTGATGGTGGTGGTGTAGTGATAGTGGTGGTGTTGGTGTAGTGATGGTGGTTAACACTGGTCAAGACTCGGGAGGTTAACACTGGTGAAGACTCTGGAGGCTAAAACTGGTGAAGACTCTGGAGGTTAACACTGGTGAAGACTCTGAAGGTTAACACTGGTGAAGACTCTGGAGGTTAACACTGGTGAAGACTCTGGAGGTTAACACTGGTGAAGACTCTGAAGGTTAACACTGGTGCAGACTCTGGAGGCTAAAACTGGTGAAGACTCTGGAGGTTAACACTGGTGAAGACTCTGAAGGTTAACACTGGTGCAGACTCTGGAGGCTAAAACTGGTGAAAACTCTGGAGGTTAACATTGGTGAAGACTCTGAAGGTTAACACTGGTGAAGACTCTGGAGGTTAACACGGTTT
>WNWK01006448.1:0-45879 GCA_009830355.1 Cherax destructor
AAGAGGACCTCAACACCGAAGTAGTGCAGATGCTGCATGGAACCCGTGCCATACCCTACCCTTCATGCCAGTAAACCAGCAATCCGGGATAGCAACCTCACATCCACCGAGCCACCTCGGCGGACAAAAGAGAGGCGGCTGGATATCCGCCACAAAGCATACCGCCTTTGGCCACCACCCCGGAATCCGAAGGTGGCCTCCAGAGATACACCCGTCGCCCGAAAGATACCAAGGCCACCCCGGGAGACCGGAGAGGGATCGGGACATCCCCAGGCGATCCAGATTCCACGGCAAACTACACCACTGCCGAGAACCTCAACGGAATGGGATTGGACCACGGTACCCTTCCCCCTACCTAGGAACTAGAAAGCCTGTGGAGAGAAGCTCCCAGGGTAAAAATGGGAAAGAAATAAGGGAGGGATGAGGAGGAGGAGGAGGAAAGGGAAAAGGGAGGATGGGGAAGATGGGAAAGGGAAGGGGGGATTGGGGGTATTGGTTCGGTCTGAGGAAGAAGACCAAGAGGTCCAATTCCTCAGACCGATAGCCTCTTTACCGCGACAAGGAGCCCCCCCTTAAAGAGGAGACAAATGCAAAGTTCTAAATGTTGGACAGGAAAATAACCATTCCACATATAAACTAAATAATGTAGATCTTAATATTATGGATTGCAAAAAGGATTTAGGAGTTCTGGTTAGCAGTAATCTGAAACCAACACAACAGTGCATAAGTGTTCGCAATAAAGTTAACAGAATCCTTGGCTTCATATCAAGAAGAATAAATAATAGAAATCCTCAGGTTGTTCAACTCTATATATCTTTGGTTAGGCCTCATTTAGATTATGCTGCACAGTTCTGGTCACTGTATTACAGAATGGATATAAATGCACTGGAAAACATACAAAGGAGGATGACAAAGTTGATCCCATGTATCAGAAATCTTCCCTATGAGGATAGACTGAGGGCCCTGAATCTGCACTCTCTAGAAAGGCATAGAATTAGGCGGGATATGATGCAAGATTTCAGGTACGTCTTGCTACTTCTACTTACACTTAGGTCACACTACACATACATGTACACATACATGTACACATTTATGTATACACATTCATCTGAGTTTTCTTTGATTTTATCTTGTTATTGTTGCTTTTCCTTTCATATCCATGGGGAAGTGGAATAAGAATCTTTCCTCCGTAAGCCATGCGTGTTCTAAAAGTCAACTAAAATGCCGGGAACAATGGGCTAGTAACCCCTTTTCCTGTATAGATTTACTAAAAAGAAAAAGAAAACCGTCAAAGTGGGATGTTTGAATGTGCATGGATGTTGTGCGAATGATAAGAAAAAGATGATCATAGATGTTATGAATGAGAGGAAGCTGAATGTCCTGGCTTTAAGTGAGACAAAGATGAAAGGGGTAGGAGAGTTTCAGTGGGGAGAAAAATGGGATTAGGTCAGGGGTTTCAAATAGTTAAGAGCTAAAGAAGGAGTGGCAATAATGTTGAATAATCAGTTATGGCAGGTAAAGAGGGATTATAAATGTATAAATTCAAAGATTATGTGGAGTAAAATAAAGGTTGGATGTGAAAAGTGGGTTATAGTAAGTGTTTATGCACCTGGAGAAGAGAGAAGTGTAGAGGAGAGAGAGAGAGATTTTGGGAAATGTTGAGTGAGTGCATGGGGAGTTTTGAACCAAGTGAGAGAGTAGTTGTGGTTGGGGATCTAAATGTAAAGTGGGTAAAAATGTTGTAGAGGGAGTAGTAGGTAAATTTGGGGTGCCAGGGGTAAATGTAAATGGGGAACCGTTGAGCTGTGTAGAAAGAGGTTTGGTAATAAGAGGATAAGTATACAAGGTATGATATAGCACGTAATGAAAGTAGTTTGTTAGATTATGTATTGGTGGATAAAGGGTAGGCTTCAGGATGTACATGTTTATAGAGGGGCAACGGATATATCGGATCATTATTTAGTTGTAGCTACAGTTAGAGTAAAAGGTAGATGGGACAAAAAGAAAATGGCAACAGTAAGTAAGAGAGGTAAAAGTGTATAAACTAAGGGAGGAGGAAGTTAGGGTGAGATATAAGCAACTATTGGCAGAAAGGTGGGCTAGTGCAAGTATGAGTAGTGGGGGGGTTGAAGAGAGTTGGGATAGTTTTAAAAATGCAGTATTAGAATGTGGGGCAGAAGTTTGTGGCTATAGGAGGGTGGGAGCAGGAGGAAAGAGTGAGTGAGTGATGGAATGAAGAAGTAAAGGGTGTGATAAATGAGAAAAACGTAGCTTATGAGAGGTTTTTACAAAACAGAAGTATTAATAGAAGAACAGAGTATATATGGAGAGTAAAAGGAAGGTGAAGAGTGGTGAGAGTGCAAAAGGAGAGCAGATGAAAGAGTGGGAGAGGCTGTCAAGAAATTTTGCTGAAAACAAGAAAAAAATTTGGAGTGAGATAAACAAGTTAAGAAAGCCTAGGGAACGAATGGATTTGTCAGTTAAAAACAGAGTAGGGAGTTAGTAGATGGGAGTTGGAGGTATTGGGTAGATGGCGGAATATTTTGAGGAACTTTTAAATGTCAATGAAAAAAGGGAGGCGGTAATTTCATGTACTGGCCAGGGAGGTACAACATCGTTTAGGAGTGAAGACGAGCAGGATGTGAGTGTGGGGAAGGTGCGCGAGGCATTACGTAGAACGAAAGGGAGTAAAGCACCTGGAACTGACAGGATCATGACAGAAATGTTAAAAACAGGGGGGATATAGTGTTGGAGTGGTTGGTATTTTTTGTTTAATAAATGTATGAAAGAGGAGAAGGTACCTAGGTATTGGCAGAGAGCATGTATAATGCCTTTATGTAAAGGGAAGGGGGATAAAAGAGATTGCAAGAATTTTAGGGGAATAAGTTTACTGAGTACCAGGTAAAGTGTATGGCAGGGTTATTATTGAAAGAATTAGAGGTAAGACAGAGTAGGATTGCAGATGAGCAAGGAGGCTTTAGTGGGTAGGGGATGTGTAGATCAAGTGTTTACATTGAAGCATATATTTTTTTTTTATTAACACATCGGCCAATTCCCACCAAGGCAGGGTGGCCCAAAAAAGAAAAACTTTCATCATTCACTCCATCACTGTCTTGCCAGAGGGGTGCTTTACACTACAGTTATATGATTGCAACATTAACACCCCTCCTTCAGAGTGCAGACACTGTACTTCCCATCTCCAGGACTCAAGTCCGGCCTGCCGGTTTCCCTGAATCCCTTCATCAATGTTACTTTGCTCACACTCCAACAGCACGTCAAGTACTAAAAACCATTTGTCTCCATTCACTGACCGTACAGACCCATTCTATCACATCTAGGCCTAACAGCCTGTTTCTGCTTGATTTGAGGGCGCTAGAATTTAGGCGTACCAGTACGTCAATAACCCCAGGGCGTAAGCCATACTAGTACGTCAATAACCCTGAAAGCGTTAAAGTGCAGGCATTGTACTTCCCATTTCCAAGACTCAAGTCCAACTAAATAAATTAACTGGTTTCCCTGAATCCCTTCACAAAATATTACCCTGCTCACACTCAAACAGCTCGTTAGGTCCCAAAAACCATTCGTCTCCATTCAATCCTATCTAACACGCTCACACATGCTTGCTGGAAGTCCAAGCCCCTCGCACACAAAACTTCATTTACCCCCTCCCTCCAACCTTTCCTAGGCCGACCCCTACCCCGCCTTCCCTCCACTACAGATTTATACACTCTCGAAGTTATTCTGTCTCGTTCCATTCTCTCTACATGTCCGAACCATCTCAACAACCCCTCCTCAGCTCTCTGGATAATAGTTTTGGTAATCCCGCACCTCCTCCTAATTTCCAAACTCCGAATTCTCTGCATTATATTCACACCACACATTGACCTCAGACATGACATCTCCACTGCCTCCAGCCTTCTCCTCGTTGCAACATTCATCACCCATGCTTCACACCCATATAAGAGTGTTGGTATAACTATACTCTCATACATTCCCTTCTTTACTTCCATGGACAAAGTTCTTTGTCTCCACACACTCCGAAGTGCTCCACTCACCCTTTTTCCCTCATCAATTCTATGATTCACCTCATCCTTCATAGACCCATCTGAAGCATATATGTGAACAGTATTAAGATAAAGGTAGGGAAATTTTCATTGCATTTATGGATTTAGAAAAGGCATATGATAGAGTGGATAGGGGAGCAATGTGGCAAATGTTGTAAGTGTATGGAATAGGTAGTAAGTTACTGAATGCTGTAAAGAGTTTTTATGAGGAAAGTGAGGCTCAGGTTAGGGTGTGTAGGAGAGAGGGAGATTACTTCCCGGTAAAAGTAGGTCTTAGTCAGGGATGTGTAATGTCACCATGGTTGTTTAATATATTTATAGATGGGGTTGTGTTATGGGGGCTATAGGACCCAACATGTATTGATGTATTTGAGTAGCAGTTGCTCATGAATACCTAATTATATTGAATTAATCACTATTACTGCTTTGTAAGCCCTAATAGCAGGCCACTCTTAGAACTGAGAGAAGCTAATTCAAGCCTGATTTTCTCAATATAATAGGTTATAGTATACACACTTTTAGATAAGTAGTTTATAAAGTTGTATGTCTCATTGTAAAAGTAAATAAGGAGTGTGAGAAGCAAATTATTGTGGGTACATGTGTAGTGTGTGCAAGACGACAGTTTTTGTTTTGTTGGGTATATGGGGGGTAGCCTGGCTGGCTCTCCTGAAGTTCCCCAAGATGGCTGATGCAGGTTAAGCTGGTGGTAGAGACTGGGCTTTTGTTGATATGTTTCTGGGCAGAATGGTGTGCCAGAGGTAAGAGTTATATGTTGAAGTGAAGTTGCCACCATCAACTGTTATTTCAGTGTGTCAAGACACTGGAGGGTTAAGGAAAAGAGTTAAATGTGGCAGGTGGACCATGTGGTTTGGAGATGCTAGTTACATGTTTATGATTGTAAGACCTGAATATATTATATATCTCTTAATATAGTACTATTTTTATAATGGTTTAAATAACCTTTTGAGAGGAATGGTGAGAGGACCAGTAAGTTTTCAGATACAGCAGCTAATCATGAATGTAAGTACCACCCTAGACTAAGTCCTTTATGTAAAGTTAACCCCCACACTAGTGCATGTAGGAGAACCTTGATGATAAAGTAAGGGAATATAACATAACAGGTTGTAAAAGAAGTAAATGCTAGGGTGTTGGGGAGAGGGGTGGGATTAAATTATGGGGAATTAAATGCAAATTGGGAGTTGACACAGTTACTTTTTGCTGATGATACTGTGCTTATGGAAGATTCTAAAGAAAAGTTGCAAAGGTTAGTGGACGATTTTGGGAGGGTGTGTAAAGGTAGAAAGTTGAAAGTGAACATAGATAAGAGTGTGATGAGGGTATCAAACGATTTTAATAAAGAAAAATTGGATATCACATTGGAGAGAGGGATTATGGAAGAAGTGAATGTTTTCAGATCTTTGGGAGTTGATTTGTCAGCAGATGGGTTTATGAAGGATGAGGTTAACTATAGAATTGATGAAGGAAAAAAGGTAAGTGGTGCGTTGAGGTGTCTGTGGAGACAAAAAAAAAAAAACGTTATCCATGGAGGCAAAGAAGGGAATGTAAGAAAGTATAGTGGTACCAACACTCTTATATGGGTGTGAAGCATGGGTTGCAAATGCTGCAGCGAGGAGGCGGCTGTAGGCAGTGGAGATGTCCTGTCTAAGGGCAATGTGTGGTGCAAATATGCAGAAAATTCAGAGTGTGGAAATTAGGAGGTGTGGAGTTACTAAAAGTATTTGTCAGAGGGCTGAAGAGGGGTTGTTGAGGTGGGTTTGGTCATTTAGAGAGAATGGATCAAAGTAGAATGACTTGGAGAGCGTATAAATCTGTAAAGGAAGGAAGGCGGGGTAGGGGTCGTCCTCGAAAAGGTTGGAGGGAGGGGGTAAAGGTTGTTTTGTGGGCGAGGGGCTTGGACTTCCAGCAAGCATGTGTGAGCGTGTTACATAGGAGTGAATGGAGACTAATGGTTTTTGGGACCTAACGAGCTGTTTGAGTGTGAGCAGGGTAATATTTTGTGAAGGGATTCAGGGAAACCAGTTAATTTATTTAGTTGGACTTGAGTCTTGGAAATGGGAAGTACAATGCCTGCACTTTAACGCTTTCAGGGTTATTGACGTACTAGTATGGCTTACGCCCTGGGGTTATTGACGTACTAGTACGCCTAAATTCTAGCGCCCTCAAATCAAGCAGAAACAGGCTGTTAGGCCTAGATGTGATAGAATGGGTCTGAACGGTCAGTGTTCGCAGTATAAAAAAAATTCCTGCACACCACAGTGCATAATGAGGAAAAAAAAACTGACCGTATTTTTGGTTTAAAACAGCGACTTTGCAGTCTATTTTCGTATGGTATTTATTGATGTATTCTCGTTTTCTTGGTATCATTTGATAGAATGGAAGATATATTATAGAAATAGAGATGATTTTGATTAGTTTGACAATGACAAGTACCTTGAAATTGAGCTCAAAGTAGCGAAAATGTTCAATTTTTGACGATGTTCAAGAGTAAACAAATCACACCATGCGTCCAATACACATCAACTGGCAAGTCTAATATTCATGCAGAAGTGCTCTGATATTGTTTATACCATTTTTACAATGATGCAGTTGTATACATAACAGTAAATCTTCTATTTTTTGTGAGAATAAAAATTCAAAATGGAAAGCAAAAGTAATGTAAGAGGGGCCTGGAGACGTCACTAATGAACAGAGATGTTATTTTAGTGCCAGGAATGTCTGCCTTGGTTATTCTGGACCCTATTTTGAAATTGGCATCGTTTGAAATTTGTGTGAAATTGGCCAAATTGCCATTTTCTGACAACTATTTTGGGTAGTTGTAATTGGTAAATAGGCGGTTTCTTGTACTCAATCGATAGAAGAAATGGAGTTCTAGCGAAATAGCTATAATTTTAGTAGACTGAAACATTGGAATTTGCCGAAAATAGGGCTCAAGGTGGGCGAAATCGCCGATGCGTAAATGTCATCCATACCGATAACTTTGCGAAAGCATAATTTCATTAGTTTTCGATCAAATTTCAAACTTTTTGTGGTGTTATGATCGGAAAAAGATTCTCTATCATTTCATGATTTTTTTTTTTTTTTTTTTTTTAAATTCTTGGACCGAGAACGAGTTTCGGAGACCCCCTTGAACCCTGAAAGGGTTAAAGGAGGGGTCTGGGATAGTGACAGTTGGGAGGGATTTATTCTCAGCTGTCGTATCTGAGCGCCTCTGCAAAGACAGTGATTATGTATGAGTGAGGTGAAAGTGTTGAATAATGATGAAAGTATTTTCTTTTTGGGGATTTTCTTTCTTTTTGGGTCACCCTGACTAGGTGGGAGATGGCCGACTTGTTGGGAAAAAAAAATAATCGAGGTGTATAAACGGAAAACAGGAATTAATAAAGGAGATGTAAATAGCGTGCTAAAAATATCTAACCTAGACAGAACTCTCAGCAATGGCTTAAGTTGGAAAAATTCATATTCAGGAAGGATATAGGAAAGCACTGGTTTGGTAATAGAGTTATGGATCAGTGGAACAAACTCCCGAGTACTGTCATAGATAAGACGTTGTGTAGGTTTAAAAATAGGTTAGATAAATACATGAGTGGGTGTGGGTGGGTGTGAGTTGGACTTGACTAGCTTGTGCTACCTGGTCTTATGCCGTGCTCCTTCCTTAAGTGAATGTGACCTGACCTGACTAGGTTAAGGCATTGGCTTAAGCTGGTGGGAGAATTGTACCTGCCTCGCATGGGCCAGAAGGCCTACTGCAGTGTTCCTTCTTTCTTATGTTATGTTATGTCCTATGAAGGGCTGGAGAGAATGAGAGATTTTGAACAGTAGAGGCTTATGCATCCAGCAGGTGTGTACACTTGTGTGTACTCGCCTAATTGTGGTTGCAGGGGGGTCGATTCACAGCTCCTGACCCTGCCTCTTCACTGGTCACCACTAGGTCCACTTTCTCCCTGCTATGTATGGTACCTGCCTCCACTACCTCACTTTCCAGACTATTCCACTTCCTGACAACTCTATGATTGAAGAAATACTTCCTAACATCTTGGTGACTCATCTAAGTTTTCAACTTCAAATTGTGACCACATTTTCTGTGTTTCATCTCTGGAACATCCTCTGTCTGTCCACCTTGACGATTCCTCTCAGTATTTTATATGTTATGTTCTCCCTGTCCCTCCTATCCTCCAGCATTGTCAGGTAAAGTTCCCTTAACCTATTCTCATAAGACATGCCCCTTAGTTCCGAGACTAGCTTCGTAGCAAACCTTTTCACTTTCTCTTGTTTCCTGACGTGCTTGATCGGGTGTGGGTTGCAAACTGGAGCTGCATACTCCAATATGGGCCTCTCTAAGATACATTACTATGTACTGCAATCAGCCCTACTCACACTATACTATTCACTCATCTATCCCTACCTCACCTATGCCATTTGTGCTTGGGATCAACAGCAGCAACTCGCCTAAAACCAATAATAACCCAACCTAAACTTACTCACTGTTCAGAGCATCCACGCTTACTACTGTGCAACACACATTTACAGAACCATAAATACCAATACTAACCCTGAACTAAAACGCTTTCTTGATAGTTGTGACAGGACCCATAGGCACAATACCAGACACAAAAATCTCTGACATTCCCAGTGTCCGGATAAATCTATACAAATGTTCAATGTACATTAAAGGTCCTAAAATCTGGAACTCCCTACCTGAAAACTCTAGAACTGAAGACTCAGCCACCATTTTCAAAACTTCCATCAAAAAACATCTCATCTTCCAAACACACCCCACCATCAACTAACTACATGAAAACCACCTATTCATGCATGCGTGCGCGCGCACACACCAAATGACTAAACATAAAATTCCGAATATAGTTATTGCCTAATAAATCTCAAGCTAGTCCTAAGTTTGCCTGAGATACTCCAATATAGGAGCTTTAATATAAACTGTGTATCATGCCAAGACAAAACCAGTCTCATTACTAATTTTACAAATTGTTATATTCTTAAAGGTTCTGAACTACCTCACTATTGTAAATCTATTTAATCATTTGTAATTTTGTAATATAAAGTAAGAATTATTATTAGTCTGCCCGAAATGCCTAGGCATGCTAGTGGCCTTCTTTGTAACTGTTTTATAATATGTAAACCACACATTGTAATCTTTACAGAGAAATAAACATTTTAATTTGAATTGAATTTGACATACACGGTGTAAAGGGCCCGGAATGACTTCTTACTGAGATGCAGGAATGCTAATCTTAGGTTCACTAGTCGCCCATATAATGCAGTAGTTATATGTTGATGTGCATCTCAGATGATGTGCTCGGTATTATACACTCTCCAATATCCTTTATCTTGAGTGAGGTTTGTAGTCTTTGGCCCCCTAGACTGTACTCTCTCTGCGGTCTTCTTTGCCCTTCCCCGATCTTCATGACTTTGCACTTGGTGAGGTTGAACTCCAGAAGCCACTTGCTGGGCCAGGCCTGCAGCCTGTCCAGATCCCTCTAGTCCTGTCTTGCCCGCCTCTGACTGAATTCTCCTTAACTTCACGTCGTCTGCAAACAGGGACACTTCTGAGTATTCCTTCTGTCATGTCATTCACATTTACCAGAAACAGCACCGGTTCTAGGACTGACCCCAGTGGAACCCCACTCGTCACAGGCACCCACTCTGACACCTTGTCACGTACCATGACTCACTGTTGTTTTCCCGTCAGATATTCCCTGATCCATTGTAGTGACTTCCTCAGTATACCTGCCTGGTCCTCAGGGTTTGCACTAATCTCTTGTGTGGAACTGTCAAAAGCCTTCTTAGTCCAAAAAAATGCAATCTACCCCCCCCCTCCCTCTCTGTCTCTGTCTTACTGCTGTCACCGTCATGGAACTCTAGCTTTGTGACACAGGATTTCCCATGTGTGTTTTGTGTGTGTTTTGTGTGTGTGTGTTTTGTGTGTGTGTGTTTTGTGTGTGTGTGTTTTGTGTGTGTGTGTTTTGTGTGCGTGAGAGTTGTGCGTGAGAGTTGTGCGTGAGAGTTGTGTGTATGTTTTGTGTGCATGTGTACACTCGCCTAGTTGTGGTTGCAGGGGTCGAGTCATAGCTCCTGGCCCCACCTCTTCACTGGTCACTACTAGGTCACTCTTCCTGCTCCATGAGCTTTATCATACCTCTTCTTAAAGCTATGCATGGATCCTCCTCCACTACATCACTTCCCAGACTATTCCACTTCCTGACAACTCTGACTGAAGAAATACTTCCTAACATCCCCGTGATTCATCAGAGTCTTCAACTTCCAACTGTGACCCTTTGTTGCTGTGTTCCAACTTGGGAACAACCTGTCTGTCCACCTTGTCGATTTCTCTCAGTATTTTATAGGTCGTTATCATATCATCCCTATCTCTCCTGTCTTTCAGTGTCGTCAGGTCGATTTCCCTTAACCTCTCCCTTAGCTCCGGTACTAGTCTTGTTGTAAACCTCTGCACTTTCTCTAGTTTCCTTACATGCTTGGCTAGGTGTGGGTTCCAAACAGGTGCTGCATACTCCAATATGGGCCTAACATACACAGTGTACAGGGTCCTGAACGATTCCATATTGAGATGTCAGAATGCTGTTCTTAAGTTTGCTAGGAACTTCTATGCTGCAGCAGTTATTTGATTGATGTGCGTCTCAGGAGATGTGCCTGGTGTTATACTCGCCCCACGATCCTTTTCCTTGAGAGAGGCTTGTAGTCTGTGGCCCCCTAGACTGTACTCCTTCTGTGGTCTTTGCCCTTCCCCAATCTTCATGACTTTGCACTTGGTGGGGTCGAACTCCAGGAGCCAGTTGCTGGACCAGGCCTGCAGCCTGTCCAGATCCCTTTGTAGTTCTGCCTGGTCCTCGTCCGATTGAATTCTTCTCATCAACTTCACATCATTTGCAAACAGGGACACTTAGGAGTCTATTCCTTCCGTCATGTCATTCACAAATACCAGAAACAGCACCAGCCCTAAGACTGACCCCTGTGGAACCCCGCTCATTACAGGCGCCTACTCTGACACCTCACCACATACTATGACTCGCTGTTGTCTTCCTGACAGGTATTTCCTGATCCATTGTAGTGCCTTCCCTGTTATCCCTGCCTGGTCCTCCAGCTTTTGCACTAATCTCTTGTGTGGAACTGTGTCAAACGCCTTCTTACAGTCCAAGAAAATGCAATCTACCCAACCCACCCTCTCTTGTCTTACTGCTGTCACCCTGGCATAGAACTCCAGTAGGTTTGTGACACAGGATTTCCCGTCCCTGAAACCATGCTGGCTGTCAAGTTCATTCCTTTCTAGGTGCTCCACCACTCTTCTCCTGATAATCTTCTCCACGACGTTGCATACTATACATGTCAGTGACACTGGTCTGTAGTTTAATGCTTCATGTCTGTGTCTTAAAAATTGGGACTACATTTGCCGTCTTCCATACCTCAGGTAGTTGCCCTGTTTCGATAGATGTGTTGAAAATTGTTGTTAGTGGTATGCACAGCGCCTCTGTTCCCTTTCTCAGGACCCATGGAGAGATGTTATCTGACCCCATCACCTTTGAGGTATCTAGCTCACTTAGCAGCCTCTTCACTTCTTCCTCGGTTGAATATATTGTGTCCAACACTTGACGATGTACCCCGCCTCCCCATCTTTTTGGAGTCCCTTCTGTCTCCTCTGTGAAAATTTCTTTGAAACTCATGTTGGGCTCCTCACATATTTCACAGTCGTTTCTTGTGACCTCCCTCCCTCCTTCCTTCCTTCCTCAGCCTAATTACCTGGTCCTTGACTGTTGTTTTCCTCCTGATGTGGCTGCACAACAGCTTCGGGTCAGATTTGGCTTTCGCTGCTAATGTCATTTTCATATTGTCGTTGGGCCTCCCTTCATACCTGTGCATATTCATTTTTGGCTCTGTGACTGCTCTCCTTATTCTCCTGGGTAGTTGCCTTCTATACTACTTCTATTCTCTACCACACTTGGTTTTGGCCTCCCTACACCTTTGAGCAAACCAAGGGCTCATCCTGGCTTTCTCGTTATTTCTGTTACCCTTGGGAACAAACCTCTCCTCAGCTTCCTTGCATATTGTTGACACACATTCCATCATCTCGTTTACTGACTTCCCTGCCAGTTCCGTCCCACTGAACCCTGTGCAGGAAATTTTTCATGCCTGCGTAGTTCCCTTTCTTGTAGTTTGGCTTCATTCGTCCAGCCCTTCCTTCTTCCTTCTCCACTTGTAACTATGAGTGTGTACACTCACCTATTTGTAATTGCAGGGGTTGAGTCATAGCTCCTGGCCCCTCTTCACTGATCAGTACTAGGTCCTCTCTCTCCCTGCTCCATGAGCTTTATCAAACCTCATCTTAAAACTATGTATGGTTCCTGCCTCCACTACATCACTTGTCAGACTGTGTTGTGCGTGTGTTGTGCGTGTGTGTGTTGTGAGTGTTGAGTGTGTGCGTGTGGTGTGTGTGCGTGTGTTGTGCATGTGTGTACACTCACCTAATTGTGGTTGCAAGGGTCGAGACTCAGCTCCTGGCCCTGCCTCTTCACTGATCGCTACTGGGTCCTCTACCTGCTCCATGAGCTTTACCATACCTCGTTGTCATTATCATACGTGTGTGGGGGTTAATTGAAGTGTACAGAAACTAATACAGTAGATTTTATCAAAAGTGCTTTCAGAGTATGAGCAAGATTACATTAACGAAGGGCTCAAGGAAAATCAGTGAACCAGACTTGTCTTGGAGGTGGAAAGTAAAGTGCTTGCACTCGGAAAGATGAGTGCAGGTATTGCAGTTCAGAGGACCACTGGACTCTGAACTACACACAGTTAAGAGAAGACAGTTATTGAAAGAGTGATGGACAGTGTCTCCTTCAATCACCCAACCTTAGTGGGAAACTGCAAATGTGGTAATAAAAAACTATGTAATTATTCACACAGTATATGCATGTGCATTTGCACACATGTATATACTACACAATGCATATCCATGAGCATGAGACATACAATATATGCAATACATTTGTGATTTCATGAAGATAACCACATGGTACCCATGCAGTATGATAAACTACACACATTCATATGCATAAGAATTATTATTATAATTAAATAATAAAGCGCTAAACCGACAAGGGTCATGCAGCGCTGCGGGATATGCACAAGAAAAATGTACAAAACTTTCAACACAGTAGTTAAGTGATATAACATGTCACTAATTAGTCCACTAATTTCCAAACAGGAATTTTTTATGAAAAATTGCCATGTTTAACCAATTTTTTATTTATATACAAATTTTATGATCATTAATTTATAGGTTTAGAATGATGTCATTATCCAACTGCTGCAAATAGAGGCAGCACAAACAAATAGTTTACCATGAAATACATTAAGAGACATTCAGAATTACATAATTCCTCAGGCTGCTGAACAACCCACATGGGCTTAGAATTTTTTTGAATACAACTATCAGCATTTCTGGTTGTTGAGGTGGCCTTCGTAGCCTCAGCAACTGGTGGGGAGGGCAAGAGAAACCAACATAGTACATTTACACATGTTACCCTTGTACTATAAAACTCGTTTGGATACTATTCACAAGAGTAGCAGTACCTATACCTCTAAGGCCCCACATCACAAATAAACATTCTACATTCAGTGCATACAAGCAAGAGCTCTCTATAGTATCTGACAACCTGTAGCCTCAGCAACACATTCATGTATTACAGGCTAGAAAAATTCAGATGTGTGAAATTGCATATTATTCATACCAAGGAAAAGTATAATCAACTAGATAATCACAGCAATTACTTGCCTAATTTAAAACCCTTTATAACATTAAGACACTATGATAAGTAATTTTTATATATAAAAACATTAATAAGAATAGTTTTTGTCTTTTCACTTAACTACTTTATCTATGTTATATCTTTCACTGTCGGTATATCCTAGTATACTCTCAATGGCACGCAAGTGGCCCCTTGAATTATCTTTATCAGTGAGGAAATAATATATGGCTGACTTAAGAAATTGAAGAGTGACTTCCGGGTCCAGTTCCCCATTCTTGGTGATGCTGCTGCTGCTGCCATTGTTGTTGTTATTTCGGCATGCAACTTCGCGGTGGTAAAGTGCCTGGAAAAGAATAGTAGGGCGTCAATAAACACAAAATACACCCTTTCACTTGACAATAGATTTTAAGACAAACTACATCCTATGATAATGGATCTTTGCTGAATATTTACAAAGTTTAAAAAGGACCAATAACTTAAATTTAAACCCAAAACCTAGAACACAAAATTAATAAAATTCTACAGAATTTCCAAATTATTTTTCTTTTTATTTGCAACTACAGAACAGCTGTATACAAATTCTGATTACTGTTCATTTCAAAAAGTTGAACACTAAAAAAAAAAAAATGTGCTATCCTGCCTTGCATTCAATTAATTTGCTACACATTGTGGTTCCTTTTGTGTATGGTATCTCAAGTAGTTACTGGTTTCCTGGATGATCTCAGCCTTTGCACCAAGTCTGAGTGAGAGATCATCCCAGAGTACATAACTCCAACCCTGCCAGAAAGAAAACATTAAACACCTTCATACTTTTTGAATCCAGAGTGGAATACTTTTAAGACATCCTTATTGCTCCAGTCAAATCTCAACTAAAGATGATAGATTCCATTGCCTTATACTGAACCCAATTCTGTTATGGGTGTGTTGTGAAAACATGAGAGATCAGGGTAGTCATATAATATGGTGTATAATATTTTGATACAAAACTATGCTGTTTTTCTTGAGAAATTTGTGAACACATGACTACCGTCAGAAATTCAATTACACAGAGAATGAGAATTACAGTAGGACCCTTGTATCCGCAAGGGATATGTTTCAAGGACCTGCAGTGGATACTGAAACCACGGATAGTAGCAACCCCTATATATAAGTCTTATACATACCTATTATAAAGTTTAACTGATAAATTATGCACAATAAGTGGAGACTTATCACTTTTTCACTCATGGGAAGCACTTCATGGCTTCTCTTAGGCTTTGAGGAAGTGCCAGCTTCTCTACTTTTGTGCCTTGGGGCCATTATTTTGCAAAATTAAAAGGTAGTTTTGGGCACAGTAAACTGTGGATACCAAATCAATGGATATGGAGTTCTATTTTATGTTACTATAGTTGCAGTACATTCAAAAAATGATACTGTAGAGTATTACAAACAAAAGAGCAAATACAGTGCACCCTCGGAAATCGAACACTCAAAACTTGCCCTTTTATGCAAGTTTATTATTGTAAGTGCTTTTATAGGTGTATTTTTGGGGTCTGAAATGGACTAATCTAATATACATCATTCCTTATGGGAATAAATTCGTTTGGTAACAGCACTTGAACAGCATTCTGGAATGAAGAATGTTTGAATAGCGAGGGTCCACTGTATATAAAAATGTACAAGTCTATAGAACATGAAGTGGAAAATCAAGGTGCTATAGGAATGAGCACCAAAGAATATTAAAATTAGAGAAAACTGAGAATACCAATTAGAAAAATATAGGAAGGTTATAAGAGCCTATCAATACACAATTGTCAAATTAAAGGACTTCAGAAATGCAGAATGAAGTCCACTGGGACAAGTGACTCAAACAATTAACAAAGTCCATTGTTTTTACAATCACTGCAAAAAAAAAAAATCATCTTTATCCACAACAATCATCAAACAGCCACCAGCTTCCCCCTTTCCCCGTAGTCTCACTAAATTAAGACTTTACTGTATACAGTATTGTAATTAAATTTATATATTCCTCGGTGGGAGACGGCCGACTTTTTGAAAAAATATATATACAGTGGTCCCTCGGTTTTCGTGCATCTCCAAACTCGAACATTTATGTAAGTGTATTTTCGTAAGTGCTGTTGCAAGTGTATTTTTGGGGGTCTGAAATAGACTAACCTACGTGACATTATTTCTTAAGGAAGTAAATTCGTTCGGTAATGGCACTTGAGCAGCATTCTGGAACGAATTTTGCAAACCGAGGGACCACTGTATATATATATATATATATATATATATATATATATATATATATATATACAGTGGACCCCTGGAGTTCGTGAAAATCGCGGAAAGATTCGTGATGTTTTTTCGCAAAAATATTGGTTCGGTGTTCGCGAATCCGCTCTGAGTTCGTGATTCGTCCCGGACACGTACGCATGGCCTGAGCGGGCCCGGGCACTCCATTCAGCGTCAGTGTGCTATTGTTTACCAGCGAGCGACCGCCACCCACGCATTCATACCATATATTTTGTCATTATTCCAGTGTTTTTAGTGCTTGCAACTGCTAAATAAGCAACCATATGCCCCAAGAAAGCTCCTAGTGCCAGGCCTGTGGTAAAGAATGTCAGAAATACAGTAGAACTGAAGGAGATCATTGCAAAATATGAAAGTGGAGTTCATGTCGCTGAGCTGGCCAGGCAGTATGGCAAAGCCCATTCAACCATCACTCCCACTGTAGCCAAGGGAAAGGAAATCAAGGACGCTGTTGTTGCGAAAGGTGCAAGTATGGTCACAAAACAGAGATCTCAAGTGCTGGAAGAAGTGGAAACTTTGTTGTTGGTGTGGATCAACGAGAAACAATTAGCAGGAGATAGTGTTATGCAGGCGATAATATCTGAAAAAGCAAAGGCAGTTGCATGATGATTTCGTCAAGAAAATGCCTGCAACGAGTGCTGAAGTGAACGAATTTAAAGCCAGCAAAGGCTGGTTTGACAGATTTAAGAAGCGTAGTGGCATACATAGTGTGATAAGGCATGGTGAGGCAGCCAGTACTGACAAAAGTGCAGCTGAAAAATATGTGCAGGAATTCAAGGGGTACATAGAGGCTGAACAATTCAAACCCCAAGTGTTCAATTGTGACGAAACAGGCCTGTTTTGGAATAAAATGCCAAACAGGACCTTCATTACACAGGAGGAAAAGGCACTGCCAGGACACAAGCCTATGAAAGACAGGCTAACTCTTATGTTGTGTGCTAATGCTAGTGGTGTATCACTGAAAATCTCCGAGCGTTTAAGAGATGCAGTGTCGCCAAGGCTAATTTGTGTGTGATGTGGAAGTCTAACAATAAGGCATGGGTCACTAGGGAAAATTTCTTTGATTGGTTCCATGAAGTGTTTGGCACGAGTGTGAAGAAATATCTCGAGGAAAATAAATTGCCACTCAAATGCCTCCTGATAATGGACAATGCTCCTTGTCATCCTCCAGACTTGGAAGAGCAAATTGTGAAGGACTAAGTTCATCAAAGAAAAGTTCTTGCCCCCTAATACCACTTCTCTCCTCCAGCCCATGGACCAGCAGGTCATTTCAAACTTTAAAAAAACTACACCAAAGCAATGTTTCAAAAGTGCTTTGAAGTGACCATAGACATTAATATGACCCTAAAAGACTTTTGGAAAGATCATTTCAATATCCTGCATTGTGTAAACCTTATATGTAAGGCTTATGAGGGAGTGACTACCAGGACTTTGAACTCTGCCAGGAGAAAATTGTGGCCAGACTGTGTCAGAGATTTTGAAGGTTTTGGGGATGAGCATCAGAACCCTGAGCCTGTTGTGGAAGACATTGTGGCACTGGGCAAGTCCATGGGGTTGGATGTTAGTACCGAGGATGTGGAACAGTTGGTGGAGGACAATGAAGAGATAACCACTGAAGATCTGCAAGAGCTTCAACAGCAACAGCTCAGGAAAATGGTTCAGAGGAGGAGGAACAGAGATGGAGGAAGGTGCCTTCTTCAAGGATTAGGGAGATCTGTGCCAAATGGACTGATGTGCAAGGCTTTATTGATGAATATCACCCTAACAAAGCTGTTGCAGGCCGTGCTGGCAACATGTACAATGACAATGTGGTGTCCCATTTCAGGGAAGTTTTAAAGAAACACCAGACAGAGCTCCCTGGACAGATTTTTTGTGAGAGTTTTCCAGTGACTCAAGCTGGTCCTAGTGGCATTAAAAGAAAAAGGCCAGTAACCCCAGAAAAGAACTTGGTACCTGCAGTGTTAATGGAAGGGGATTTCCCTTCCAAACATTAGCAACTCCTCCATCCTCTCCCCTCCTCCCATCTTCCACACATCAACTCTTCAATAAAGGTAAATGACATGTTATTGTACTATTTAATTTTTATTTCTCATTGTTTTCTGTGTAATTTAATGTATATTTAATGTAGAAACTAAATTTATTTTAATACTTTTGGGTGTCTGGAACGGATTAATTTTATTTCCATTATTTCTTATGGGGAAAATAGTTCGTTATATTCGGTATTCGCAGCACCCTCTGGAACGGATTAATCACAAACTCCGGGGTCCACTGTATATATATATTGTACATACAGTGGAACCTCAAGTTTCGGCCGTAATCCGTTCCAGAAGCTTGGCTGAAACTCAAATTGTTCGAAAGTCAAAGCAATATTTCCCATAAGAAATAATGTAAATCCAATTAATCCGTTCCAGACACCCAAAAATATTAAAAAAAATATAATTTTTTAAAGAATAACTAGTTTTACATACACAAAACAATTATAAATGACTAATGAAATAGATAAACATTTATATAAACATTTAAATAAACATTTAAAATCACATTTACATATGTACCTTTATTGAAGACTCTTGTTGGCGTATGGAAGACAGGGAGGAGAGAGGGAGGACTTATTATTGTTTGGAAGGTCTTCAGGTATCAAAGCCCAATCTGGGGTTACTTCCCTTCTGTGTGTTTTACTGGTACTAGGACCAGCTTGAGTCACTGGACCCCTGTCGCACAAAAAAAACTCTTTGCCATACATCCTGGCAAGCCCGAACACACGCACACCACTTTCGTATACTTTTACAATTTCTCTTCAATTCTACCGTGTTTCTCGCTTTCTTTACCAAAGGGCTGGTACTAGGAAGTTTTTGGGCCCATGGTTAATTATGTAGAAGTCATACTCAATCAAGAAGCACATAAAACAATGGATTATTGTGAAATGTTTGGATGAACGCGCAGGGTAATGTTTACTCGAGGAGAAACAAAGCCAGACTGACTCACGCATGCGTGGGATGCTTTGTGTGAGCGCGGGCAGGCGGACAGGTTTGGTATGGCAGCCGAAACTCAAGGTACTGTTTGAAACTACAAAATTTAGGCAAAAAAAAGTGACCGAAACTCAAAACGGCCGAAACTCAAGGTTCCACTGTATATATATATACATATAACAAAAAAATTGTGCACATGAACACATGTTCATGTGTGTAAACTTGTGTGCGCATGATGTGCCTGTGTGCACTTGCCTATGTGGTTGAGTCAACTCCTGGGTCCATGTACTTGCCTATTTGTGGGTGCAGGTGTAGAGTAATAGCTCCTGGCCCCACCTTTAAACTGATCGCTACTAAGTCCTCTCTCCCTGCTCCATGAGCTTTATCAAACCTAATCTTAAAACTATGTATGGTTTCTGCCTCCACTATGTCCCTTTCCAGACTATTCCAATTCCTGACAACTCTATGACTGAAGAAATACTTCCTAACATCCTTTTGACTCGTCAGTCTTCAACTTCCAATTGTGACTTTTTTCTGTGTCTCATCTCTGGAACATCCTGTCTGTCCACCTCGTCAATTCTTCGCAGTATTTTATGTCGTTATCATGTCTCCCCTAACCCTCCAGTGTCGTCAGGCTGATTTCCTTTAACTTTTCTTCGTAGGACATTTCCCTTAGCTCTGGAACTAGTCTTATTGCAAACCTTTGCACTTTCTCTAATTTCTTGATGTGTTTGAACAGGTGTAGGTTCCAAACTCGTGCTGCATACTTCAATATGAGCCTGACATACACTATGTACAGTTTTGAACGATTCCTTACCGAGATGTCAGAATGCTATTCTAAGGTTTGTTTGCCAGGCGCCCACGTGCTGCTGCAGTTATCTGGTTGATGTGCGCCTCAGATGTGCTCGGTATTATACTAACACCAAGATCCTATTCTTTTGAGCAAGGTCTTCTTTGCCCTTCCCCGATCTTCATGACTTTGCATCTGGTGGGGTTAAATTCCAGGAGCCAGTTTCTGGACCAGGCTTGCAGCCTGTTCAGGTCCCTCTGTAGTCCTGCCCAATCCTCATGCAATTTAATTCTCATTAACTTTACATCATCTGCAAACAAGGATAATCCTGAGTCTTCCTTCTGTCATGTCATTCACATATACCAAAAACAGCACTGGTCCTAGGACTCGCCCCTGTGGAACCCCGCTCGTCACAGATGCCCACTGACACCTCATGTGTATGTGTACATATGTGCAGATTTGAATACATATGAATAAGTACATAAATATGTACTGTATGTTCATATACACGTATGTGCACATATGCATGTGAATAAAACGCGCGTGCACACAAAAATTTGGGCATTTTTCTATGGTAACATTTCCAAAGGCAACAAAATAAATACCAATGCCAAGGTCAACACAGGAAAATATTATCTATTTCCTTTTACTAAGGATAATTTATAATTTCAAATGATTGAACAATAGTAGACAGGATATCACACAAATTACAAAGAAGCCAATATACAGTATATTAACAAAAATAATTCTGAAAATCCCATTTGACAGCTACTATTCATAATGATTTGACTAAATAAACTAGCAATAAGCAAGCAAGCATACAACCCATGCACAGGATACTCACTGTCATTGATGTGGGTGTGGACAATGTACATGAACCTTCCATCATATCAAGAAAATTAGCCCAGCTGTTTTTCATCCTATTTCATAGGCATGTCTGGTAAAATTTTGCTCTAAATGCTGTGCATCCTATGGGCCTTAAGATTATTGTATATTTTATATGTACAGTAATTTTCAAAGAAATGAATAGGCTACATACATACATTCTCAGCTAAGAACTACTACTCACTGTCCTATAGATTGTACAATTTTGCGATACTGTACAGAATATATTACAAAATTGGAAGAGGTTGGAAGATGACTAAACAGGCATCTAAACAAAGTGTTCTATGACAAAAGACTTGCATTGTTTAATCAACTTATCTTTTTATCTTGCTACAGAAATTAAAAATTCTCACTACACCAGCATGTGCCTTGCTACTACTTTCTTATTTATTTTTTTTGCAGTTTAAGTGAAGAAGAGCAGTGCAGGACATGTGATGTACAATGGCTTTCAGCATATGCAATATACAGTACATATTGTAGATATAACTGGTGAAAATAGTTACATGTTTGATAAAAGAGTAAGTGTATTGGCGGCTTAATGCCAAAGCAAAACCAAAATATAAAAAAATGATGCTTGGATACAATGTATGTGCATGTTTGTGTACAGCTAGACAGGCAGAGTACGCACCTGTCTACGTCCCTGGAAGTACAAGCTGATGGCCTGTTTACCGTCCAGGAGTGCTGCATTTGGTGCACCAAGAGAAGAGGTGTCTGTGAGTCCTCGGATCACAGGGGAGGACAGTGAGGAAGGCAAGAAGGGTACAGCTCCCTGAAATGAATAGCCGCTAGGTTCGACCATGCAAGACTGCAGGGCTCAACTTTGTGGTGCAGACCCGGACCCACGAGTTTTACCGAAGACAACATTTTACAAATGTCATTTTCTGTAAACTCGCTGCGTTGCTATAAAGTTAATCCAACATACCGAAAATATAAGCATCAACTCACTACAGTATAGGTATTTTAATCTCAGGTCATCATAAGTCCCACATGAAGCTAATTCCTGGTTAATTAAGCAATCACACACTAAATGACGACGATTCAACCAACCCAATTTTAAGTACATACATTATCACAAAGAAAAAGAAAAAATCAAATATTTCAGAAGCTTTTAGGACACCATGATAACCTAACAATATTAAGACATATAATGTATGAAAATAAAGGCAGACATAATAAACAAAACCTTGACACTGGCTTACATGTGATGCCCACAATAACCTCAGTCAAGCACTGTACAATACACACACTTCTTGCAACTTTTTGTAGTGGATTAGACATACTAAGTACAGCCTCTTCTCCCTTAACAACGGAGTTCCGTTCCTAAGACCACATCAGTAAACAAATTAGTCGCTAAGTGAGGAGAATACTATAATGGTTGTGGGTTTGTGTCAACCATGTTTGATATTGTTTTAATGTCACCTTTGCACCATTTATAACATTTCTGGTATACAGTGGTACCTCGACATACGAGCAGCTCCCAACTCGAACAATTATGTAAGTGTATTTCTGTAAGTGCTTTTGTAAGAGTATAACCCCTGTGGTTTAGCGCTTCTATTTGATTATTTTGTAAGAGTATTTTTGGGGGTCTGAAATGGATTAATCTAATTTACATTATTCCTTATGGGAACAAATTCGTTCAGTATCGGCACTCAAACAGCCTTCTGGAGCGAATTAAACTAGTAACCCGAGGTACCACTATTTTTAAATGTTTATTCAGTACTGTATATTGTAATAAACAGTATAGAGGAAATCATCTCTAATATACATTATATAGGTATGCAAACTGGTCAGAGAGCCCGTCGTAAGTTCGAGTCGTCGGTAAACTAGTACGTACATCGCCGAGAGAGGAGAGGCTGTAATTTAAATTTGAGTACTGTATATATTCTACACAATATTTGCTAATTTGATTATGCACTTCTAATAAACTACGACCCCTTCATTGTGTTGACAACAATGAGTCAGAATGGATCAAAAAATCTAAGGTTTCTTCCCCATATTGAATAATTTTTCACACAGTATTATGATTTATTCATTTTGCAATTTATTTTTCATCTTAGATGTTTAAGACTTGGAAACATTTAGATTTATTGCTTAATAATTAAAGAGGTAAGTAATAACAATGTCAGATCTCAGATGCTAGGGAAAGAGGGAGGCTAGGAAACATAAACCTACCCTCGCCCTCGATGTCCTCCACTTCATCTCTTCATAAAGCTCCTCTACAAAGCAAGATTTTTTTTTTTTGTAAACAAGAAGTGAATATGAAATTCAACCATCTTTTAACTCTTATATTAAACTTTTTTTTTTTTTTATCTTTCACTTAATATCTTATAGTAAGATAAAAATACTATGCAGTTCTTAACATTGGTCTAAGTATTGCCTGAAATGCTGTGCATTATATGGGCTTGCGCTTATTGTATATTCTGAATATACAATGCTGGAAATAATGTGAATGTGAAAAAGTGCAGATGGAGAGTGAACCCTCAGTTCATCATATCTCCATGATAAGTCACAAGGTGAGCAAATTACTAAGTACATGTAGGGTAATACTAGAGGGAGTGTACAACTCCCTGGGCTTGCATTTCCAAATGTGCCAGGACATACAACAACACATTACACCCTGATGAAAACATTCTGATACACAAAACAGTGATTAGTTTGGGTGATGATAATAATTATACTGATAAATGATTATGGATATAACAAAGGTGAAGTTGTAGGTAACTGATGGGAAATCGTTTTATGATTCCTCTGAAGAATCACCCAATGATGACTGCAGTGCCGGTCGAGGTGAAAATGACTGCAGTGCCGGTCGAAGTGAATGTGGTGGGGTGCTAGTACAACCATGGTGGGGACTAGTACAACTATGGTGGGGACTAGTACAACTGTGGTGGGGGCTGGCTGGCTGTCAGTGGTGAGGTGGGGGCTGGCTGGCTGTCAGTGGTGAGGTGGTGGCTGGCTGGCAGTGGCGAGGTGCTGGCTGGCTGGCTGGCTGGCAGTGGTGAGGTGCTGGCTGGCTGGCTGGCAGTGGCGAGGTGGTGGCTGGCTGGCTGGCAGTGGCGAGGTGGTGGCTGGCTGGCAGTGGCGAGGTGCTGGCTGGCAGGCTGGCAGTGGCGAGGTGCTGGGCTGGCATTGGGCTGGCTCAGTGGCGAGGTGCTGGCTGGCTGGCTGGCAGTGGCGAGGTGCTGGCTGGCAGGCAGTGGCGAGGTGCTGGCTGGCAGGCAGTGGCAAGGTGCTGGCTGGCTGGCAGGCAGTGGCGAGGTGCTGGCTGGCTGGCAGGCAGTGGCAAGGTGCTGGCTGGCTGGCAGGCAGTGGCAAGGTGCTGGCTGGCTGGCAGGCAGTGGCGAGGTGCTGGCTGGCTGGCTGGCAGTGGCGAGGTGCTGGCTGGCTGGCAGTGGCGAGGTGCTGGCTGGCTGGCAGTGGCGAGGTGCTGGCTGGCTGGCAGTGGCGAGGTGCTGGCTGGCTGGCAGTGGCGAGGTGCTGGCTGGCTGGCAGTGGCGAGGTGCTGGCTGGCTGGCAGTGGCGAGGTGCTGGCTGGCTGGCAGTGGCGAGGTGCTGGCTGGCTGGCAGTGGCGAGGTGCTGGCTGGCTGGCAGTGGCGAGGTGCTGATTGGTTGGCAGTGGTGAAGTGCTGATTGGTTGGCAGTGGTGAAGTGCTGATTGGTTGCAGGTGAGTGCTGATTGTGGCAGTGGCGAGGTGCTGGCTGGCTGGCAGTGGTGAAGTGCTGATTGGTTGGCAGTGGTGAAGTGCTGATTGGTTGGCAGTGGTGAAGTGCTGATTGGTTGGCAGTGGTGAAGTGCTGATTGGTTGGCAGTGGTGAAGTGCTGATTGGTTGGCAGTGGTGAAGTGCTGATTGGTTGGCAGTGGTGAAGTGCTGATTGGTTGGCAGTGGTGAAGTGCTGATTGGTTGGCAGTGGTGAAGTGCTGATTGGTTGGCAGTGGTGAAGTGCTGATTGGTTGGCAGTGGTGAAGTGCTGATTGGTTGGCAGTGGTGAAGTGCTGATTGGTTGGCAGTGGTGAAGTGCTGATTGGTTGGCAGTGGTGAAGTGCTGATTGGTTGGCAGTGGTGAAGTGCTGATTGGTTGGCAGTGGTGAAGTGCTGATTGGTTGGCAGTGGTGAAGTGCTGATTGGTTGGCAGTGAAGTGCTGATTGGTTGGCAGTGGTGAAGTGCTGATTGGTTGGCAGTGGTGAAGTGCTGATTGGTTGGCAGTGGTGAAGTGCTGATTGGTTGGCAGTGGTGAAGTGCTGATTGGTTGGCAGTGGTGAAGTGCTGATTGGTTAGCAGTGAAAGTGCTGGCTGGCTGGCTGTGGCGAGGTACTAGCTGGCTGGCTGTGGTAAAGTGCTGACTGGTTGTGGCAAGGTGCTAGCTGGCTGGCTGTGGCGAGGTGCTAGTTGGCTGGCTGTGGCGAGGTGCTAGCAGAGCAGTGACAGGTGCAGCTATGCAGGTCCACAAATTTGATAAAATATCCACCAAGCCCCCATTTAAAAAACTCAAAACTTTTAAAAATTAGCAAATTTTTATACAGATGATATAGAGGGACTACATTACAATTTTAAGTATTAATTAGCACTTTAATGGTGCTAAATGTTGAAATACTATATTGCAAATATGTAGTTCAAGTGTGAATACCTGGCTATCTTTATCAGTGGTGTACACTCAACCTTTATACAGAGAGTAACACATTAAATTCTTGGATAATACCTAAAAAAAAAAAAAAATAATAATTTACAAGTGTTACAATTTGATGAAAAGCCCTCAGTATGCACAACATTTCAGGCAAACTTAAACTACGGCAGCTTTTAATGTAGTTATCACCAATTACTAATTCTTTCCAAAACCTCTTAATATTTATGGTACTGAAAATGACAGAAAGGGTCACTTTTAAGCTTTGTTACTGCTTGAGGTGGAACAGAGTAATTAATGTTTTGACTTTTAATTACTCACACTAGACAGTTTTAATTTTGTGAAACGTGTCTCGTGCAATTTTTTTTTTTGGCTTTATGAATGAACATGTTGTGGAGAAGGTTCCAGAACAGACAATTCCCAAAAAATATTCCAAGTGTTTGTTCCTGTGTCTAACTACAAGGCAACATTTACCATCTGTGAACCCATGCTGGTGAAACTACAAGTACTCAACTTACAATGGGGTTACATTCCAACGAGATCATCCTAAGTCAAAAATATCATAAGTTGAATATGATATGCTAAATAAGTAAATAAATAACTACTGTCACTGAATAAATAAGCAAATAATTACTGTAACTACCAGTACTGAAAAGTAAATAAATGGGAAAGTGGAACAGAATTCTTCCTCCGAAGGCCATGCGTGTCGTAAGAGGAGACTAAAATGTTGGGAACAAGGAGCTAGTAACCCCTTTTCTTGTATACACTACGAAAGTTAGAGAAAATTTTGTTTTTCTTTTTGGGCCAACTCTTCAAGAAGGCACTGGACAGGCACCTAAAGTCAGTACCTGACCAACCGGGCTGTCGTTCGTATGTCAGTTTGTGTGCGGCCGGCAGTAACAGCCTGGTTGATCAGATCCTGATCAACCACGAGGCCTGGTCTCAGACCGAGCCGCTGGGGCGTTGACCCCCGAAACCCTCTCCAGGTAAACTCCAGGTAACCCTGTGTCAGTGAGATAAGGTCAGTTTGTTGAAAGTAGTTACAGACTTCCCACCTTCATGATGGGCAATTAACCCTTTCAGTGTCCAGATGCCAAATTTCAAAGTGTGTACCAGGATCCAAGAATTTAAAAAAATAATTGTTATTTTTTCTTATGAAATGGTAGAGAATCTTTTTCTGAAAGTAATAAAACAAAAAGTACGAAATTTTATGGAAAATTGACGAAGTTATGCTCTCACGAATTCTGATGCGTCAGCGATATTAACGCATCGGCGATTTTGCCGACTGACTCGCATTTTAAGCCAATTACATTATTCCAGTCAACAAAATTCTTAGCTATTTCGCTAGTATTACTTCGATTCTATCGATTGAGCACAAGAAACTGCCCAGTCAACTGTTTCAACTACAAAATAAAGTGATCGGAAATTGGTAATTTAGCCAATTTAACACAAAGTTCAAAATACAGTGGACCCCCGGTTTACGTACTACTCAAAACTCGAACAATTATGTAAGTGTATTTTTGTAAGTGTATTTTTGTAAGTGTATTTTTGGGGGTCTAAAAAAACTAATCTAATTTACATTATTCCTTAAGGGAACAAATTCCTTCGGTAACGGCACTTAAACAGCTTTCTGGAACGAATAAATTACGTAAACCGGGGGTCCACTGTATTCCAATTTCAAAATAGGGTGCAGAATAAAAAATGCAGGCATTCCTGGCACTAAACTAACATTTCCTCTGTTCATTAGCTACATTTACAGGCTTTACAAATGAGTTCCATTTTGATTTCTTATTCACATAATGAATTTTTATTCAAACCAAAAAATGGAAGATTTACTGTTACGTATGCAATATTGTAATAATTGTATAAATAAAATCACCACATTTGTAAACGTATATTAGACCCACCAGCTGGCGCGTATTAGACGTGTGAAGTCATTTGTTTACTCTTGAACATCAGCAAAAATTTAACATTTCTGCTAATTTGAGCTCAGTTTCAAGCCATTTTCAGTACTAAAACCAATCAAAATCATCTCAGGTTGGTTGTAGGTAGTAGGTTGGTAGACAACAACCACCCAGGAAGGTACTACCGTCCTGCCAGGTGACTGTGAAACAGAAACCTGAAACTGTTTTACATGATGGTAGGATTGCTGGTGTCTTTTTTTTTTCTGTCTCATAAACACACTGGATAATAGGTATATCTAGCTACTTCTACTTACACTTTAGGTCACACTACACAGGCATGCACATGCGTATATGTAAATGACATGACGGACGGGATAGACTCAGAAGTGTCTCTGTTCGCAGATGATATGAAATTAATGAGGAGAATCACATCGGAAGAGGACCAAGCAGGACTGCAAACAGACCTGGACAAGCTCGACATCTGGTCTAGCAACTGGCTTCTCAAATTCAATCCCACCAAATGCAAAGTCATGAAGATCGGAGAAGGGCAAAGAAGACCGCTGACAGAGTACAGGCTAGGCGGACAAAGGCTACAAACCTCGGCAAAGGAGAAAGACCTTGGGGTGAGTATAACGCCAAGCACGTCTCCGGAGGCACACATCAACCAGATAACTGTGGCAGCATATGGGCGACTGGCAAACCTAAGATTAGCGTTCCGTTACCTTAACAAGGAATCGTTCAAGACACTGTACACCGTGTACGTCAGGCCCATACTAGAATATGCAGCACCAGTCTGGAACCCACACCTGGTCAAGCACGTAAAGAAACTAGAGAAAGTGCAAAGGTTTGCGACAAGGTTAGTTCCACAACTCAGGGGTCTGTCCTATGAAGAAAGGTTGAGGGAAATAGGACTAACAACACTGGAGGAAAGAAGGGTTAGAGGAGACATAATAACGACATACAAAATACTGCGGGGAATTGACAAGGTAGACAGTGACAGGATGTTCCAGAGAGGGAACACAGAAACAAGGGGACACAACTGGAAGATGAAGACTCAGATGAGTCAAAGGGATGTTAGGAAGCATTTCTTCAGCCACAGAGTAGTCAGGAAGTGGAATAGTCTAGAGAAAGATATAGTGGAGGCAGGAACCATACATAGTTTTAAGACAAGCTATGATAAACCTCATGGAGCAGGGAGAGCAGAGACCCAGTAACGGACAGCGAAGAGGTGGGGCCAGGAGCTGAGTCTCGACCCCTGCAACCACAATTAGGCGAGTACAATTAGGTGAATACATACACACATCTAGGTTTTTCTTCTTTTTCTTAATAGCTCTTGTTCTTTTTATTTTCTCTATTGTCCATGGGGAAGTGGAAAAGAAACTTTCCTCCGTAAGCCATGCATGTCGTATGAGGCGACTAAAATGCTGGGAGCAATGGGCTAGTAACCCCTTCTCCTGTACACACTTACTAAAAAAGAGAAGAGAAACATTATAAAACTGGTTTGTTTGAATGTGCGTGGATGTAGTGCGGATGATAAGAAAGAGATGATTGCTGATGTTATGAATGAAAAGAAGTTGGATGTCCTGGCCCTAAGCGAAACAAAGCTGAAGGGGGTAGGCGAGTTTCAGTGGGGAGAAATAAATGGGATTAAGTCAGGAGTATCTGAGAGAGTTAGAGCTAAGGAAGGGGTAGCAATAATGTTGAAGGATCAGTTATGGAAGGAGAAGAGGGAATATAAATGTGTAAATTCAAGGATTATGTGGATTAAAATAAGGGTCGGATGCAAAAAGTGGGTCATAATAAGCGTGTATGCACCTGGAGAAGAGAGGAGTATAGAGGAGAGAGAGATTTTGGGAGATGTTAAGCGAATGTATAGGAACTTTTGAACCAAGTAAGAGAGTAATTGTGGTAGGGGACCTAAATGCTAAAGTAGGAGAAACATGTAGAGAGGGTGTGGTAGGTAAATTTGGGGTGCCAGGTGTAAATGATAATGGGAGCCCTTTGATTGAATTTTGTATAGAAAGGGGTTTAGTTATAGGTAATACATATTTTAAGAAGAGGATAAATAAGTATACAAGATATGATGTAGGGCGTAATGACAGTATTTTGTTGGACTACGTATTGGTAGATAAGAGACTGTTGAGTAGACTTTAGGACGTACATGTTTATACCTGGGGAGAGCCAGGCAGGCAGCAGCTATGGCTGCTCCTATATTTGGTCATTCCCTGGGCCCTTGAGACTCCAGTGATGGTCTATTTGCAAGAACTGTTGCAACAACATACAAGGAACTTAGTGACAAGAAAACTGACGGTGACTACAGCGTAATGGACCAATTAGAACCAAAACAGGAGACCTTCATTCAAATACCAGACCCGCTACCAGACGTACAACCAGACAAGCAATCGTTTTTCACCACACTGAAGTAACTGACTCAATATCAACTGCACAGTGTTCAATGTGAAGTCAACACAAGGGAAAACCTAATCAACAAATCGACAAGGAAACTGACAGGTTGTAGTGTAGGTTTCTTTTTTCTTCCCTCAGTGCCAGGTGAGGGGTGGGAGTGCCAGGTGAGGGGTGGAAGTGAACATTTAAACATGGCTGACTGGCATTCAATCACCAGCTACTGCCAGACGTGCAACTACGAAAAAACGTTCTAACCATACTGACAGTAGCTGACCATTATATCAACTGCACCAGTGTTAATGGGAGGGAAACACAGGAGAAACCGCTAAATCTACTAAACAAACTCCAAGGAAACAGGTTATAGCGACGGTTCTTTCCCTCAGTGCTAAAGGTGGGAAGAAAATGGATTAGAAAAGAATATGTTTTAATAGCTGACTTCCATATTAACTGACCAGTGTACATTAGGAGGGAAACATAGGAGAAAACGCCAAATCTAACGACAAAACTCCAAGGAATCTGTCAGGGGCAGTGGCCGTTTTTTCCTCACTGCTTTTAAAAATGGCTGACACATCAACTCTACGAGGACCAGTCAACAACGACGAACCCCTCTAAATGGGATTGATGGGGTTTTGGAAGTACATCACTTTGATATACCTTTACCTTTGAAGAGTTTCGAGAGTATCTACTCTCTGAGCCCGGCCATGGGCCAGGCTCGTCTGGTGCTTGCCTGGTCAACCAGGCTGTTGCTGCTGGAAATGACAAGGTTGGAAATGAAAAGAAGTGTGATAGGTGAAGCCGGACTGTGAAGTGATGAGTGAAGGGAGTTTCAAGTAAAGGGTGAGGGGGGTATGTGTTAACAAGCAATTTACTAGTATCCAGTGGTGATTTCTAGAGTAGTTACTAGCCATTGCTAGGTGTCTGATAGGATCAGTGGTTTCTTTTTAATAAAAATAAAAATAAAATAAAAATAAAGAAAAGATATTTTTGTTGTGAAGTGATAGTGCAGAGTGACCATGGCTGGCGTAAGAGGGGTTCACGCTGCCATAATTATATTTCTCATGATACTGAATTTCTCTGAAGGAAATCAGTCATGGGGTCTGCAAAAGGTGAATGGGGTGGTAGCTCCCTGAAGAGTGAAAGCCCAACATTGGCCATCCTACCAGAAACGTAAGTGCCACTATCGCCCCAAGGTATGGCAACACCACATATTCAAACAAACACAGTGGCGCACAGCTTTTATAGTGGCGCTATTAAGTGGTGATATCCATACTAATCCAGGACCTCAATCTATGGTACAGGTGCAAAACAGACAGATAAATCATGGTGATAATGACAGTCTAGTAGCTAGCAATGATAATCTTACCTCCATAGGTAATGCACCACCAGATGTGTGTATGCACTGTGCTGGGGTGCGAAAAAAGAACAGTAAACATACCATATGTAAGAGATGTATGGGGTGGGTGCATAATGGATGTGTGTTTGATTATGGTAATGGTGCCAGATTTCATTTTGTTTGTAACAAATGCTCTTTGCCACAGTTACCCTTTAGCAATGATGACATTGATTTACCTATTTTGAATGATAATGACCCTTGCCATTTATTGATGATTATGATTGTTTTAGGAAAACAGGCCTTCACTTTATTCATGTCAATGCAAGATCACTTCTTCCAAAACTGGCAGAGATTAGGATTCTAGCTAACAGAACTAGAGCTGCAGTTATATCCATCTCGGAATCCTGTTTGGATGATACGGTGACTGATGACAAAGTCAAAATAGAAGGTTACAATATAAAACGCTTAGATAGGAATAGAAAAGGTGGTGGGGTATGTGCCTACATAAGGAATGACTTAGCCTATAATCCAAGACCTGATTTAAATAACAATAAACTGGAGGTCCTATGGTTTGAAGTGCTGCTTCCCAAGACCAAACCCATCTTAGTAGGAACTAGTTACCGCCCTCCCACCCATGACCAGTTCTTAGAGGACTTTTCGAGAGTCTTGTTCGGTCTTGATAATGTGGAGACAGTAATACTGGGAGACTTCAACATCTGTTTTCAACAGCAAAATAACGGGCTATGTAAAAGGTATAAGCAAATTCTGGATTTGTATAGTTACACTTAACTAATTAATACACCAACCCGGATCACACAGTTCTCAGCGAGTAAAATCCCAAGCTCGAACACTCGTCCAACAGACTACCTCACCAACACCTACCCAGATACACTATTCCTAGCTCCTACCAACTCACTTGAAGTCTCGCTCATAATCAACACCCTTAAAAACAAAGCAGGAGACAAACAGCTTACCACCCTTTATGTACAAAAAAGCTACACATGTACTGTCACCAATTATAGCAGCATTATTCAATAAATCCATTGAATCTTCTACCTTCCCATCAATTCTCAAAATAGCTAGGGTCACCCCGATCCACAAAGGAGGTGACCAAACTGACTTAAACAATTATAGACCAATCTCAAATTTACCACTGCTTTCTAAAATCTTCGAAAAGTTAATTCATAAACAGATCTATTCCTACCTCATCTCACACAATGTACTAAACCCCTGTCAATTTGGATTCAGGACCAACAAGAGCACAAACGATGCTATAACACACACATGTTAGAGTTAATATACACCGCACTTGAGAAGAAAGAAGTTCCGCTGGGAATCTTCATAGACCTACGCAAAGCATTTGATACAGTCGACCATGATTTATTGCTCACAAAATTAGCGCACTATGGTATTAGGGGGCACCCCCTCAACTACCTAAAGCCGTACCTTAGCAACAGAAGTCAGTACGTGTACACAAATGGAGAGAACTCTTCCACACAACAAATTACAGTCTGTGTCCCTCAAGGTAGTGTCCTGGGGCCACTCCTATTCCTCATTTACATAAACGACCTACCGAATGCATCACAACTACTCAAACCCATTTTGTTTGCAGATGACACAACATATGCCTTCTCTCACCCAAATCCAGTCATACTAGCCAACACAGTTAATGCCGAATTACAGAAAATATCAACATGGATGATGACAAATAAGCTTACTCTCAATACGGACAAGACCTACTTCATTCAGTTTGGAAACAAAGCTGCAAATGTTCCACTTAACATAACGCTAAATGGTTCACCCATCACAAGGCTCACAGAGGGAAAATTCCTAGGAATCCACCTTGACAGTAGTCTTAAATTCCAAACACACATACAACAAATTTCCAAGAAAATCTCAAGGACAGTAGGTATATTATCTAAGATACGCTATTATGTGCCACAACCAGCTCTCATTGCACTATATCATTCTCTTATCTACCCTTATCTCACCTATGGAATCTGTGCATGGGGCTCAACAACATTAAATCACCTTAGACCACTCATAACCCAGCAAAAGGCTGCAGTCAGGATGATGATAAATTCCCACTCTAGACAGCAAACTCCACCTATATTCAGAACCTTAAAACTACTCACCATAAAAAATATTCATATCTATTCTTGTGCCTTCTACATACATAAAACTCTGCATGCTAATATCAACCCTCCGCTCAGAATTCTCCTCAACTTTAATAGGTCCCACGAACATGACAAGACACAGATCACTATTTGACATACCCCCAGTCCATACTAACCAATGTAAAAATTCTATGCACATAAAGGGCCCCAGAATCTGGAATTCATTACCAGTAAATATTAAGTTAACCTTGTCGGAAAATCAATTCAAGACTTCTCAAAAATCACCTACTCACCCTATACTAAATACTCATACTGTAACAAACTTTCAAACCCAATATTATTTTACTTAAGATAATCTCAATTTGATATGTTCATCCTCCTTAACACTTGTTGCAATTTCATATCATATTGTCATTTAAAATCTTATAGTATCATAATTTTCTTAATTTGAAATAAAATATATAACTAGAAGAAACTCTTATATGTTTCACTGTAAACACTTGGTCTACACACCCCCTACCTTTCCTAAAGCCCCCTTGTTCATCTGCTATCCTGATTTCTGTCTTACTCTTAATTCTTTCAATAATAACTACCATACACTTTACCAGGTACACTCAACAGACTTATTTCCCTATAATTTTTGCACTCTCTTTTGTCTCCTTTGCCTTTATACAAAGGAACAATACATGCTCTCTGCCAACCCCTAGGTACCTTACCCTCTTCCATACATTTATTAAATAATAGCACCAACTACTCCAAAACTATATCCCCACCTGCTTTTAACATTTCTATCTTTATCCCATCAATCCCAGCTGCCTTACCCCCTTTCATTCTACCCACTGCCTCATGAACTTTCCCCACACTCACAACTGGCTTTTCCACACTCCTACAAGATGTTATTCCTCCTTGCCCTATACACGAAATCACAGCTTCCCTGTCTTCATCAACATTTAACAACTCCTCAAAATATTCCCTCCATCTTCCCGATACCTCTAACTCTCCACTTAATGACTCTCCTCTCCTATTTTTAACTGTCAAATCCATTTGTTCCCTAGGCTTCCTCAACTTATTAATCTCACTCCAAAACTTTTTCTTATTTTCAACAAAATTTGTTGATAACATCTCACCCACTCTCTCATTTGCTCTCTTTTTACATTGCTTCACCACTCTCTTAACCTCTCTTTTTCTCTCCATATACTCTTCCCTCCTTGCATCACTTCTACTTTGTAAAAACCTCTCATATGCTAACTTTTTCTCCCTTACTACTCTCTTTACATCATCATTCCACCAATCGCTCTTCTTCCCTCTCGCACCCACTCTCCTGTAACCACAAACTTCTGCTGAACACTAACACTACATTTTTAAATCTACCCCATGCATCCTCGACCCCATTGCCTACACTCTCACTAGCCCATCTATCCTCCAATAGTTGTTTATATCTTACCTTGACTGCCTCCTCTTTTAGTTTATAAACCTTCACCTCTCTTACTTACTGCTTCTATTTTCCTTGTATCCCATCTACCTTTTACTCCCACTGTAGCTATAACTAAAAAGTGATCTGATATATAAGTAAGTAAGTAAGTAAGTAAGTTTATTCAGGTATACACAAATACAGTTACATAGATTATCATACATAGCAGCATATGTGTAGAAAACCTAGGATAACCCAAAAAGTCAGAGTGACTTATTTTCATTGGGGTCCATTTAATACCTTAATATTAAACTAGTAGATACTAGTTATTATACTAAAATTAAAAGGAATAAGGTAAAAAGAGTTATTTACATGTACATGTATGTTATCTAAAAAAAATAAAAATCATTCTCCTCCCTTTCTGACGCTACATTCATTAGGTACCTTTTGGCTCTCTTCTTGAACTGGCTGATGCTATGACTGGCTTTGACATGTGGAGGCAGTCTGTTCCATTCCTTTATTGCTGTATAATAAAAGGTGTTTGAAGCCTGGCCACTGACTGTGGGTACTACAAAGTTGTGCTCTCTCCCCCTAGTACTATGACTGATTTGGTTCCCAGCCTTGACAAAATTGGCAGCAAGATATTCTGGACACTGTTTGTGAGCAATTTTATAAACTTGATTCAACTTAAGTTGTTTTACTCTGTCTTCAATATTCAGCATATCTAATTGTTGTAATTCATCCTGGCCCACATGTTCTCTTGGGCCCAGGTTCTTGATGAATCTTATCATTTTGTTCTGTGTGATTTGCAGTTTATCTTTCAGTTTTTTTGTCAAGGCAGAGTACCATGAAGAGCAAGCATAGTCAATATGACATTGTATAAGGGCAAGACATAGGGTCCTGCGAGCCTCAGTAGGTAGACACTGTGCTTGTCTGTAGAGGAACTTCAGTCTGGCATTCGCTTTCTATACTACACTGTTACCTATCAATTCTCCTGACATGCATGGGTCAAAGGGGATTCCCAGATATTTTACTGAGGAAACTGAGGTGATGGATTCCCCATTACATCGGACATTAAAATTATTTACCCTGCTCAGTTTATATTTCGTGCCAAAGAGTATGGCTTCTGTTTTCCCGAGGTGTAACGATAACTTGTTGTCTACTAACCATTTGCTGCAGCTATATTGCAAGGATAACGTCTTCGCTTATTGGCAGAGAGGACAAAAGTGTCAACTTTGAGTATAGGAAGATCCTGGAGCTCAAGCTGCTCCAGAATGTCATCACCACAGTTTTGGAAATTCTGTTGGACAATGGTATGGGGTAGAATAACAGTGCCACTACAAGTGTTGAGAGAATGATGTTTTTCAATAGTTACAGGAGTAGCATCTATGGACATAAGGCGAGAAAGATCACGAGCTTGGTCAGCATTCTGGACCGTAACAATGCATGTGCCACTTTTGAGAGCGTGAAAGGCAATGTCTTTGCCCACATGGCACAGGAGTGCCTTACCAATACATGTACTATGATCGGAAAGATAGTAGATAACAAAAAAAAGGCACAATACCGTGACTGGAACAAAACACACAACCCGCACATATAAAAAAAAAAGAGAGGAGCCTACGACAATGTTTCAGTCCGACTTGGACAATTTACAAAGTCACACTAACACAAAGGACTAATTCCTTTTCTTTTCAAGGTAAATATTAATGTACGTCCTTCACTCTGGCTCCGCTATGTTGATGACATCTTTGCTCTTTGGCCTCATGACTCAAGTCTCTTCCAACCATTTCTTGATGCTCTTAATAATCTTGCCCCTTCCATTAAGTTTAAAGTTAATTGGGAATCTAATTCTTTGCTTCCTTTCCTTGATGTTCATGTCCACTGCTCAGTTACAGGTTTTGCCTTTTCTGTGTACCGCAAGCCTATGCACAGTGGCATGTACATTCACTACTTTTCTTATCACGCCTCCTCTGTCAAGAAAAGTGTTCTTATCTCCCTCTTTCTCCGTGCTCTCTGCATTTGTGATCCTCAGTTCCTTGAAGCAGAAATTTCCACTCTTCGTAATTTATTTTCCCGTCTTTGCTACCCTTCCCATTTCACAGACTCTGCTTTCTCTCGTGCCAAACGGACTTTCTTCTCTCCTAAACCCTCTACTCCTGGGAACTCTCCTGTCCTCTGGCTTCCCTACATCTCTGGTCTCTCTAATCTCAACAACTCTCTCCGTTCCTTAGACATCAAACTTACCTTTCGCCAGACTAACACTCTTCGCACCAATCTAGTTCATACCTCCTTTCCCTCTATAGATTCTCCTGGTGTCTACTCTATTTCTTGCTCCTCCTGTCCTCTTCAGTACTTTGGAGAAACTGGCCGATCTCTTTCTGACAGACTTAGGGAGCACAAAAATAGTGTTAGGCTTGCCAACACTAATAATGCTCTTTTTTGTCATGTCAGATCACAGTCATCCTATTGATTGGTCTTCTGCTAAAACTGTCTACCCTACGTCCAACTTTCACAGTCGTCGTCTGGTTGAATCCTCCCTTATACACAATTTTCCCTGTATGAATCTTAGCCCTGGCTTTGTCTCTGTAGATGCTTTCCTCTCCCATTACATTGTTAAATGCTACAAATTTCAGAACACCCGTGACTTAACCTGATTCCTTCCCCTTCTATTTCTTCCCCCTTCTCTTTCTCCTCTGGGTTTTCTTTCTTTTCTTTTGCCTTGTATTTGTCCTTTATTTTATTTTCATTTTTTTCCCCTCTGTATTCTTGTCCTTACCCTATGCGGGCTGCCAGCTTCATTGCAGTGCTCCTTTCCTAGAATATGACTGACTCCACTACTACTACTACCTCCATTATTACCCCTCCACCACTTTCTTGTGCCCTCCCCTTTCTGCCTGCCTATAAATACCCCTTCTACCTGTCCTTTGTGTTAGTGTGACTTTGTAAATGGTCCAAGTCGGACCGAAACGTCGTCGTAGGTTCCTCTTTTTTTTATATGTGCGGGTTGTGTGTGTATGTGTATAGTAGAAGAAGTTGGTCCATTGTGTAGTGTGAAATATAGTGTTTAAGGGGAGTGCGTGACGAGCGGGTTGTTTCTGAGATGCATGAGAAGGAAGTAACGAAGTATCATCATGTAAGGGTCTTGGGCATTTAGAAGTGGGATCAGAATTGGTCCATCGTGGGACGGGCAAGCAACCCGAAAATTGCTGCACCATAGAGGGAGAAGCCGGAAGCAAGGTCAGAGAAGAGCGAAGGTCAGACTTATCAAAAGGGCCGGTCGGTACCCCGGTACCTGAAGTAGGTGACAAACCGGCACCAGCGAGAGGTACAGGGGTATTGGAAGTGTCTAAAGAGTAGTCCAATAACGAGGCCAGGTCAGAACAAGGTGCGGTAACAGGAAGGGGCCCGGGGGTAGTAGGTTCACGGATTGGGTCGTCCATGGTTAGGTTACTTTTCTTTCTTTTTTTTAAAGAAAAAAGAAAAGAAAAAGAAAAAAAAAAGAATAAAAAAAGGGGGGAACGTGGAGGAACAGCTCCTAGGAGGAATGAAAGGGGCGTAAATCCCCCTCCACGCCCAAGAGGACCTCAGCACCACAAGTAGTGCAGATGCGGCATGGAACCCATGCCATACCCTACCCTTCATGCCAGTAAACCAGCCATCTGGGATAGCAACCTCACATCCACCAAGCCACCTCAGCGGACAAAAGAGAGGGCGGCAGACACCCGCCACAAAGCATACCTCCTTCGGCCACCACCCCCGGAATTCGAAAGGTGGCCTCCAGAGATACACCCGTCGCCCGAAAGACACCCAAAGCTACCCCCCGGGAGACCGGAGAGGGATCGAGACCTCCCCAGGCAATCCAGATTCCACGGCAAACTACACCACCGCCAAGAACCTCAACGGAATGGGAAGGACCACAGTACCCTTCCCCCTACCTAGGAACCAGAATGCCTGTGGAGAGAATCCCACAGGCTAAAAATGGGAAGGGAATAAGGGAGGGATGAGGAGGAGGAAAGGGAAAAAGGGAGGATGGGGAAGATGGGATAGGAGACCTACCTGGAGTCTACCTGGAGAGAATTCCAGGGGTCAACGACCCCGCGGCCCGGTCTGTGACCAGGCCTCCTGTTGGACCAGAGCCTGATCAACCAGGCTGTTACTGCTGGCCGCACGCAGTCCAACGTACGAACCACAGCCCGGCTGATCAGGTACCGACTTGAGGTGCCTGCTTGAAGACAGCCAGGGGTTTGTTGGTAATCCCCCTGATGTATGCTGGGAGGCAGTTGAACAATCTTGGGTCCCTGACACTTATTGTGTTGTCCCTCAACGTGCTAGTGGCACCCCTGCTCTTCATTGGGGGGATGTTACATCGCCTGCCGAGTCTTTTGCTTTCGTAGGGAGTGATTTTTGTGTGCAAGTTTGGTACTAAGCCCGCAAGAATTTTCCATGTGTATATAATAATGTGTCTCTCCCGCCTGCATTCTAGAGAGTACAGGTTTAGGAACTTCAAGCATTCCCAGTAGTTGAGGTGGTTTATCGCACTTATGCGTGCGGTGAAGGTTCTCTGCACATTTTCAAGGTCAGCAATTTCACCCGCCTTGAATGGTGCAGTTAGTGTGCAGCAATATTCCAGCCTAGATAGAACAAGCGATCTGTAAAGTGTCAACATGGGCTTGGCATCCCTGGTTTTGAAGGTTCTCATTATCCATCCTGTCATTTTTCGAGGGGAGATTGGGGGGTAATTAGGTTTGGACTGAGGAAGGAAACCAAAAGGTCTTATTCCTCAGACCAAGAGATAAGATGTTTTTTAATGGTGCTTTTGAAAATGGAGGTTGTGTCTGCAGTTCTAGAGTTTTCAGGCAAGGAGTTCGATTTTAGGCCCTTTTATGTACATTGAATTTTTGTATAGATTTAGCCAGACACAGGGAATGTCAAAGAGATGTTTGTGTCTGGTATTATGTCTATGGGTCCTGTCACAACTATCAAGAAAGTGTTTTAGTTCAGGGTTAATGTTGGAATTTATGGTTCTATAAATGTAGATGCACCTGGAGAAGAGAGGAGTGTAGAGGAGAGAGAGAGATTTTGGGAGATGTTAAGCGAATGTATAGGAACTTTTGAACCAAATGAGAGAGTAATTGTGGTAGGGGACCTAAATGCTAAAGTGGGAGAAACATGCAGAGAGGGTGTAGTAGGTAAGTTTGGGGTGCCAGGTGTAAATGATAATGGGAGCCCTTTGATTGAACTTTGTATAGAAAGGGGTTTAGTTATAGGTAATACATATTTTAAGAAAAAGAGGATAAATAAGTATACAAGATATGATGTAGGGCGTAATGACAGTAGTTTGTTGGACTATGTATTGATAGATAAAAGACTGTTGAGTAGACTTCAGGATGTACATGTTTATAGAGGGGCTACAGATATATCAGATCACTTTTTAGTTATAGCTCAGTGGGAGTAAAAGGTAGATGGGATACAAGGAAAATAGAATCAGTAAGTAAAGAGAGGTGAAGGTTTATAAACTAAAAGAGGAGGCAGTTAGGGTAAGATATAAACAACTATTGGAGGATAGATGGGCTAGTGAGAGTGTAGGCAATGGGGTCGAAAATGTATGGGGTAGATTTAAAAATGTAGTGTTAGAGTGTTCAGCAGAAGTTTGTGGTTACAGACGAGTGGGTGCGGGAGGGAAGAGGAGCGATTGGTGGAATGATGATGTAAAGAGAGTAGTAAGGGAGAAAAAGTTAGCATATGAGAGGTTTTTACAAAGTAGAAGTGATGCAAGGAGGGAAGAGTATATGGAGAGAAAAAGAGAGGTTAAAAGAGTGGTGAAGCAATGTAAAAGAGAGCAGATGAGAGAGTGGGTGAGATGTTATCAGCAAATTTTGTTGAAAATAAGAAAAAGTTTTGGAATGAGATTAATAAGTTGAGGAAGCCTAGAGAACAAATGGATTTGACAGTTAAAAATAGGAGAGGAGAGTTATTAAATGGAGAGTTAGAGGTATCGGGAAGATGGAGAGAATATTTTGAGGATTTGTTAAATGTTGATGAAGACAGGGAAGCTGTGATTTCGTGTGTAGGGCAAGGAGGAATAACATCTTGTAGGAGTGTGGAAGAGCCAGTTGTGGGTGTAGGGAAGTTCGTGAGGCAGTGGGTAGAATGAAAGGGGTAAGGCAGCTGGGATTGATGGGATAAAGATAGAAATGTTAAAAGCAGGTGGGGATATAATTTTGGAGTGGTTGGTGCTATTATTTAATAAATGTATGGAAGAGGGTAAGGTACCTAGGGATTGGCAGAGAGCGTGTATTATTTCTTTGTATAAAGGCAAAGGGGACAAAAGAGAGTGCAAAAATTATAGGGGAATAAGTCTGTTGAGTGTACCTGGTAAAGTGTATGGTAGAGTTATTATTGAAAGAATTAAGAGTAAAACAGAAAGCAGGATAGCAGATGAACAAGGGGGCTTTAGGAAAGGTAGGGGGTGTGTAGACCAAGTGTTTACAGTGAAACATATAGGTGAACAGTATTTGGATAAGGGTAAAGATGTTTTTGTGGCATTTATGGATTTGGAAAAGGCATATGATAGGGTAGATAGGGGGGCAATGTGGCAGATGTTGCAGGTGTATGGAATAGGAGGAAAGTTACTGAAAGCAGTGAAGAGTTTTTATGAGGATAGTGAGGCTCAGGTTAGAGTGTGTAGGAGGGAAGGGGGCTATTTCCCAGTAAAAGTGGGCCTTAGACAAGGATGTGTGATGTCACCGTGGTTGTTCAATATATTTATAGATGGGGTTGTAAGAGAAGTGAATGCGAGGGTCTTGGCAAGAGGTGTTGGGCTAAAAGATAAAGAAGCAAATACAAAGTGGGAGTTGTCACAGTTGCTTTTGCTGATGACACTGTGCTTTTGGGAGATTCTGAAGAGAAGCTGCAGAGGTTGGTGGATGAATTTGGTAGGGTGTGTAAAAGAAGAAAATTGAAAGTGAATATAGGAAAGAGTAAGGTGATGAGGATAACAAAAAGAATAGGTGACGAAAGATTGGATATCAGATTGGAGGGAGAGAGTATGGAGGAGGTGAATGTATTCAGATATTTGGGAGTGGACATGTCGGCGGATGGGTCTATGAAGGATGAGGTGAATCATAGAATTGATGAGGGGAAAAGGGTGAGTGGAGCACTTCGAGTCTGTGGAGACAAAGAACCTTGTCCATGGAAGTAAAGAGGGAATGTATGAGAGTATAGTTATACCAACGCTCTTATATGGGTGTGAAGCATGGGTGATGAATGTTGCAACGAGGAGAAGGCTGGAGGCAGTGGAGATGTCATGTCTGAGGTCAATGTGTGGTGTGAATATAATGCAGAGAATTCGGAGTTTGGAAATTAGGAGGAGGTGCGGGATTACCAAAACGATTGTCCAGAGAGCTGAGGAGGGTTGTTGAGGTGGTTTGGACATGTAGAGAGAATGGAACGAGACAGAGTGACTTCGAGAGTGTATAAATCTGTAGTGGAGGGAAGGCGGGGTAGGGGTCGGCCTAGGAAAGGTTGGAGGGAGGGGGTAAAGGAAGTTTTGTGTGCGAGGGGCTTGGATTTCCAGCAAGCATGTGTGAGCGTATTTGATAGGAGTGAATGGAGGCATATGGTTTTTAATACTTGACGTGCTGTTGGAGTGTGAGCAAAGTAACATTTATGAAGGGATTCAGGGAAACCGGCAGGCCGGACTTGAGTTCTGGAGATGGGAAGTACAGTGCCGGCACTCTGAAGGAGGGGTGTAAATGTTGCAGTTTTATAACTGTAGTGTAAAGCACTCTTCTGGCAAGACAGTGATGGAGTGAATGATGATGAAAGTTTTTCTTTTTCGGGCCACCCTGCCTTGGTGGGAATCGGCCGATGTGTTAATTAAAAAAAAAAAAAAAAAAAAAATGTAGATTGCAGAGTAGTAAATGTGGATGTTCTGAACAGTGAGTAAGTTTAGGTCTTTGAAGAGTAGGGGGGGAGTTGCCTAGCGCTGGATTGCGTGATAATTCTTACTGCGGCTTTTTGTTGGGTTATTATTGGCTTTAGGTGGGTAATTGCTGTTGATCCCTAAGCACAAATGGCATATGTGAGGTAGGGATAGATGAGTGAATAGTATAGTGTGAGTAGGGCTGATTGTAGTACATAGTAACATATCTTAAGAGAGGATCCCCACAGTTTTAGACACTTTCTTTGTTATGTGTTGGATATGAGTGCTGAATTTCAGGTTGCTGTCAAGATGAAGGCCCAGGAATTTGCCCTCATTATGTTTAGCAATAGGAGTGTTGTTGATCTTAATGTTTAATTGTGTATCACCTGCTCTGTTACCAAACATAATATAGAAGGTCTTATCAGTGTTGAGTGTAAGTTTATTGGTTGTCATTCATGTAGATATTTTTAGTAATTTGTCGTTAACAATGGTGTTGAGCGTGGCAAGATTTGGGTGGGAGATGACATAAGTCGTGTCGTCAGCAAAGAGTATATGGAAAGCTGCTTGTTATGCTGAGCATTTCATGTAAATTAGGTCAGTTTTATCCCAGGATCTGACCCACACCAGTCAACTAACAACCAGGTACCCATTTTATACTGATGGGTGGACATGGACAGCGGGTGTCTTATTGAAACACGTCCCTAATGTTTTCCAGCCGTACCGGAGATTCAAACTCCGGACCTCAGTGTGCGAGATGAGTGCACTAACGATCAAGCTACAGATCATTCAACACTTTCAGCATCATTCATACATAATCACTATCTTTGCAGAGGCACTCATATACAACAGTTTAGATGTCCCTCCAAACAGCCAATACTTAAAAATATATATACTAAAGAAAGATTGATTGATGTGACAATCTTATTTGTTAAGAAGTACAGTAACTAGAGCAGTTGTAATATACATTCTAGTTTTACAAGAGAATGGCCATTGCCAAAGGAAAAGTGAGGAAATTTACAAACAAATGTAGAGGCATAAACCATGAAGGAGATGGATGAAAGGCAGTAATTTCAACAGACAGGCAGGAGAAATTGACAATACATGACGTTATATTAAGAAGCGGGCAAAAATCACTTCTATCAAGATGATGAAACCTTTGCCAATTACTTCAGCTTCCTTGCACCTTATTCACTCTTCTCTGCCATTCAATCAGTTGACAGCATGTTCAATATCTTTGTTCCTCCATGTGAACAACCACATAACAGATTAGTGTATTATATAATACATGCAGTACAAATATCTACATCAGATGCATATGTTAGATTTATTTACAAAACATTTTTAGGCTATACAATTTATGACACTTGCTTACCATAGCCTCAAGTTTAAAGAAAACTTCTTCCTAACCCTTTCATGAATTTCCATAAACACTTACATTATACAGACATTTATCATTACAGGTGCAATGTTTTCAAGAATTTTATACATATGCATGCCCACAACCCTGAAACTTGAATTTAAAAGTATGTACTGTATGTAAAAAATAGTTGAATTCACACAAATTTGCATTTAGAAACCACCCTGGACAACACTGGTGCTGCACATAAACCCACTCACAAATCATATCTTTCATCTTGCTGATGGCACAGTAATTAAAAATGGTGCAACTACGTGCATAAGGTTTCAACGCAACCTTTGGATAAGAACACGAAAAAACACTTTCCTAGTGGTAAACTTCTTACTGTGATCAGCCATTTAAGATAAGCTTAGTGTGAAAATTATATGAAAACCACTAAACATTACTTACTGGGGAAAAAATGTTAAAGTGGCACAAACTTCGAAATCTCTTACTAGAAACTTATGAGTTAAGAATATATAATTACAAAGATGAACATACATGCACTGAGAACAGTATTTCAGTTTACAAATCTTTTCAAACAATGCTACTAGTTTAAAAAAAAAAATGACAGAACAAAAAACAAGCATAGTCAACATCATTACTATATAGGGCAATCGGACATCACTAGCCTACTTTAATACAATCTAACAAAATCTAAACATTGAAAAGTCAATGGGATTACAAAAATGGATCCAAGTAGTAACTACTACACCTGACGACACCAGCAATAACAACATCAATATCTGATCACAATAAGTAGCTACAAACTTTAAGCTGGGGGTGAGATTTTAAATAATTCCTGTATAAACAACTTGCACGACTAACCTTTATCTTTTCTAGTTCATCTTCTGTACGTGATAACTGCTTCAAAAGGTCCACCATTGGACCAACAGAGGATATGGAAGACTGGCTTCCATCTTCCCCATCCTGAAAAACGAAACATATTAATTCTAAAATACAAAAATAATTAACCAAATGAAGTAAACTCCTTGACAATTTCACTTTTGACTAAGTAAAAAGCAAAAGAACATATCTGAGCATTAACAATCTCAAATTTATCTAAAATTTCAAGATTTGCTACTGCAATAGCATATTAATACCAAAGCAAGCAAGCAAGCAAGCAGATAAGATATCCAACTTTCACTGCTAATAAAACTAAATAAAGAAATAAGCATACACAAGTGTAACTCTAAAGTAAAGCCTTTTCATGCTATGTCGATTTTATGCAATTTTAGAAATGTTTACAGAAGTTGCTACTACACAGTACAATACATTTTAGCTGTGTTTCATTACTAATAAAGATGAAATCACAGGTTAACAATCAGAGAAAGAATGTGTAACATCACTTTAGTGATAAAGCTACAGTACAATCTTTTGACAACAGCAAAAGTGCTGCTCAGATCATGAAAGGGGCAGGAAATACATTATCTTGAAATTAAACCATTTAAATGATAAAGTTTGCCTAAAATGTTACACCATGTCTATTAAAAATAACCTGACATGCCTTATTTGAAGAATCATCCACAAATAACCCGCATATGGAAGAGAGGAGCTTACGACGACATTTCGGTCTGACTTGGACCATTTACAAAGTCACACAGTGTAACTTTGTAAATGGTCAAAGTCAGACCGAAATGTCGTCGTAAGCTCCTCTCTTCCATATGCAGATTACAGTGTTACCTCGAGTTACGATGGTCCCCAAAATCGCCCTTTTATGTAAGTTTATTTTTTTAAATGCTTTTGTAAGTATATTTTTGATGGTGTAAAAGGACTAGTCTATTTTACATTATTCCTTATGGGGATAAATTCGTTTGGTAATGGTACTTGAACATTATTATTATAATCAAATAGAAGCGCTAAACCACAGGGGTTATACAGCGCTGCAGGTTATTGTAGGATGCAGGGAGAGTGGGTTGTAAGAGGGAGATGGACGATTAGTAGGGTATGGAGTGCAAGATGACGGTG